>JANHGN010000309.1:146349-174865 GCA_024605025.1 Megaceryle maxima
TATATAAAAACTATCCATTATGTTGATATATGACACTCACTGGAGGTGAATCTTGAAATCGTCACTGATTAAATAATTCAAAGGAATGAGAACTTCTAAAAATTTTCTTGTCATAGCAGAACATCCTAAAAAGTGGCAACCTCTGCAGAATTGCTCACATGTGCCATTCACAGTTCTTTAATGAGGAACTAAAATTGTTTGGACTTTGTCAGAACACCTGTTTGTGGGTCAGAAAAGACTGGCCAGTCTGGAGCCATATGAGCCTTTCCTAAACAATGTTTGCAGGACAAAGGACAGTATAGGAAAATATATCTGTTCTAACACTTACTGAGATATTAAACTGTAGGGAAAAAAACAAACCATGGAATTCATAACCATCTTTATGCTCTTAAAATGACCCTGTAATTTACACAGCTTAGCCAGGGGTACACACTGAATCATATCAAGTTTGATTTTGGAAAAGATATACTTATGATTAAAGGAAATAACAATGATGATGATGATGATGATCAAGATCGTTGTATGATAATGTACTTGTTTCTGTATTGTACAAGAGATACATATCAAGCTAACCCTTGGTGCAGACAGAATGAATGTTCTCATTTAGGTCTGTGTGGCTAGCAGGGAAAAAGGGGTTGCATTGCTGTGGGAACAGCCTGTTTCACTGGAGGATCTGAAATATATTCCATGCATCCCAGTACAAACCAAGACTGGAAATAATTTCAAGGTTACACAGTGAACTGGTGTCCATGCCACAATCATTCGATCAGGCTAAACTGTACAGCCTGCAGGTCTTGATGGTATGTGGGCCACTCTCAGCTCTGTGACCACACTACTAAAGTCCAAAATCCAGTAAGAATTACAGTAATTGCAACTGGAGAAACAGTTCATCCTAAAGGAAAGTCTATGTATGTAAACACAAGTTAATTAGCATTTCCTGAAAACAAGGCTCAAGAAGCAAGAAAAATATAATCTACAAAGGGTAAGTGCTTGAACAGGTATAAACAACCCTGGTGAAATATAACCTGGCTTTTTTCAGTTTAAAACTGTAATGATTATTATGGCTGTAATGCCATCATTCTCAATTTCTCCAAATACTATTACCTACTTGGTGTATAAAGGTCAAAAGCAGCTGACAAAATAAGACTTTTAGTGTCTCTAAATATCCATCTTTATTATGCTTTTTTATTACCATGTGACAAACATTACCTGAACCTGCAGCATCATCTCTATGAAATTTATGAACTCACATTCCCTTTGCTGGGTATAAAAGTGGCTTTGTAATTTTTAGCATATCTGTTGGATAGGATCAGACTGTTGGATTTTGCTAATGAAGAGTATCAGGATGCAAGAATCAACTGGATTTCCTATGATTTATAAGTGTTAGCCAATGGACTCTGCTGACATATCTCTCAGCATGGGAATTCTGCAACATGTTTCTAATGGTTTTGCAGACTGAGTGAAAGGACATTGATGAAGGTTATGTTGATTGCTATTTGCACCTGTCCACCTCGTGGTTTCTTCTTTATTCTTCAGATCCATTCAGGATCAACAGCTCCTTTAAACCCAAGAAGAAAAAGGAAATAGTGACGAGAGGTTAAAAATTATACAGTCATGAAATTAATTTATGGAGGAAATATTATCTCTTCTAGTCTTTCTAGACACCATTCCCTCAGTGTTAAGTACCTTGGTGCTTATTTTGACTTCAGTGTTTCCAGTGACTTCTGAAAAACTTATCATTCCTCTTGTAGTGCAGTGATAGTTCAACAGCGCAAAAGGAATGTTAATGTCATAATTCTATTAAGTTGTGTGAGTACTGTTTAAATTCCTACCCCTAATATAATTCCAAGGATTATATAAAAGTAATTAACATTGTTAAGGGCCTTACATTCAAAACTACCTTCTAAATTTGAACCATCCATACAACTGATTTCTTGTCTCTGAAGCAGTAAATTCTGAATCCTGGAAAGCCATTCCATCCACCTGAGCTTCTCTTGGGCAGCACATCTCCTGCATCTTCCCATGTGTGCAAGCTTCCACGAACAGAAATCTCATTGCAGTTTGGACTTCCTCCTGGAAGAACAGCAGAGAATGCTGTGTGGAATCCACTCTTTGGAGCCTTTTTTGATGGGGAAAAAAAGAAAAAAGAGAAAAAGACCCTTCACAATTCTTTTTGGTCAGAGATCTCGGCACAGAGAACTACTAAAGATGACAGAGATTAATGAGCCTAAGGTGATGGCCTAAAGTGGAACTCAGTATTTGCCAGCTGTGAGAGCCTGGATGTATTCATCATCTCCCTATATAGAAAGAATGAGGGCCATCGCGGCAAAAGCGACTCCCCACTCTCTCATCAATATGACAGATAGGAGAGAAAATGCAACAGAAAAATGTCATGAGAAGAACTTATTTTGAAACTGCTTTCAAAACATTACTCTTCTGTTTTATTTCCTTCATAGTTCCAGGTCTGAACAAATGCAAAAGATTGCCTATTTTCTACCCAAAAAACTGAGGTAGGTTTTTGCATATGTCAATAGCTGTTTAAATAATGAAGTCTAAAGGATGTCACATGGGTATTGGATCCATTTCTAATATGCCTTTGCTATGTCACACTATGAAGAAAAATATACCGTAGCCAAGTATCATTAACCTGGTGTGTCCAAATGTTGCTCGTATGACAGCTCTTGGACCTCACCAACAAATGTATACAGGCCATAGAAATTGACTGCCCCATTCTGTTGATGGTGCTTCAGCTGTTTTGCTGAGCCCTATATATTCAGGATAAGGAAGAAGCTTCCTCAAGAGAAAACATTTAGAAGGTGTTACGCTACCATTGGGGCTAATATCAATATACAAAGGCATGTGATACTCTGCCACTAGCACATTGCCATAAGCATGCTTCCCACCACAAGATTTTTGACTACACTTTTAATATGTGATACTTCTACTCAGTTTGTGAGTTAATATAGAATGAAACTGTGCAGATTACTTTTTTTTTTTTTTTTTTTTTTCTTTTTTTGGCACAATCATTACAGTGCTAAAATCTTTTTTTTTAAACCATGGTCAGTGCTGAGCATACCACTTCAAAAAAGGGATCTAACAACAAATAGACAATGATTCTAAATGGCAAGCAAAGGTAAGTACAGACATGGAAGTTGTTTTACATAACAAGAAACTAAAAGTTCATGACTTGAGAGGAGTCACACTAAAGATTTATTTACTATGTAATGAATACAGAAGAGAAGTAAATCAGAAAAACCTATATATATCTGTTCTCAAGATGGTACACCACAAGAAGACACACTGTGAAACTAGAAGTTGCCAAAGGTGAAAGGGTCTGATTCTTCCAGCACTAAAAAAGAAAGTTTAATCATTCTATTCAGTGGTAGTAGAGCTGGTCCTCTATTTCCTCATTACTCTGAGGGATACATCATAACACATTTCTTATGGTAAAAGAGCATGTGGTAAAACACAGTCTTTGCCCTTAACACTTCTTTCACTGAGAAGAATCATGTAAAAAAATCACAAAGCACCAATTCTCAGATATTTTATGTTACAGTCTTTGTTTCTCAGAGAAAATTTGATTAATGTATTTTAAAAGATTGGGTTTTCCACAACATGACAAATGAAACACTGAGATAAAACAATGAAAATAGTGTTTCCAAAAAAAACCAACAGTCACAAAAAGAATTCTGTGGGCACAAATGTGTTAAGTGAAAGTGTGTTATCTTTGAAATGAAGACCAAAGACCTGAATGAAACAAAAGTTAGTAAAAATGTTTTTGAATAGAAAAAGCAAAAAATGAAATAGGCTTCAAAAGAGAAATATACGGTTGAGTGAAAAGAACGTACGTAATTCACATCGGTATATTACACAGAATCACAGAATATTCATGGTTGGAAAGGACCTCCTAGATCACCAAGTCCAACCCTACCCATAACAAAAAAACACCTAAAAAACCCCCCAATCACCTAAAGACCAAAATACCCTGATCAAACATGACTTCAAAACCACAAAATACACAAAATAAGCCCCTAGATGCCTGCCCCTAGAGCATGTGCTGAAGCACCAGGTCTACCCGTTTCTTAAATACCTTCAGGGATGGTGACTTAGCCACCTCCCTGGGCAGGCTGTTCCAGTGCCTCACCACTCTTTCTGTAAAGAATTTCTTCCTACCATCTAATCTAAACCTTCCTTGCTGTAACTTCAGACCATTTCCTCTGGTTCTGTCAGTAGTTACTAAGGAGAAGAGGCCAACACCCACCTCTCTACAACCTCCTTTCAGGTAGTTGTAGAGGGCAATGAGGCCCCCCCTCAGCCTCCTCTTCTCCAAACTAAACATACCCAGCTCCTTCAGCCTCTCCTCATACGACTTGTTCTTTGAACCCCTCACAGGCTTGGTAGCTCTCCTCTGGACACATTCCAGCATCTCAATGTCTTTCCTATTAGGAGGGGCCCAGAACTGAACACAGTATTAGAGATGAGGCCTCACAAGTGCTGAGTACAAGGGCACAATAACTTCCTTTCTCCTGCTCACCACACTATTCCTGATACAAATCAGGATCCTGCCTTCTTGGCTGCCTGGGCACACTGCTGACTCATATTAAGCAGGCTGTCCACCAACACCCCCAGGTCCTTTTCTGCTGGGCAGCTTTCCAGCCACTCATCCCCAGCCTTGTAGCGTTGCCTGGGGTTGTTGTGACCAAAATGCAGGAGACAGCACTTGGCCTTGTTGTACCTCATACAATTGGTCTCAGCCCATTGATCCAACCTGTCCAGGTCCCTCTGTAGACCCTTCCTGCCCTCGAGCAGATCAACACTCCCATGCAATTTGGGAGTGCAATTTGCAAACTTACTGTGGGTGCTCTCAATCCCCACGTCCAGGTCATCGACAAACAAGACAGGTCCCAAAACTGAGCCCTGAGGGACACCACTGGTGACCAGCAGCCAGCTTGATTTCACGCCATTATTCATAACTCTCTGGGAACAGCCATCCAGACAGTTTTTAACTCAGTGAAGAGTCCATTTGTCCATACTATGTTTCTCCAGTTCCTCCAGGAGAATGCTGTGGGAGACTGTGTCAAAGGCCTTGCTAAAGTCTAAGTAGACAACATCCACAGCCTTCCCCCCATCCAAAAGGCGAGTCACATGGTCATAGAAAGAGATCAACTTGGTTAAGCAAGACCTCCCTTTCATAAACCCATGCTGGCTGACCCTGATCCCTAGGCTGCCCTACAATTGCTGTGAGAGCTCACTCAAGATGATCCTCTCCATGATCTTTCCTGGTACTGAAGTCAGGCTGACAGGCCTGTAGTTCCCCAGATCCTCCTTCTGGCCTTTCTTGTAGATAGGCATCACATTACCCACCCTCCAGTCATCTGGTACCTCCCCTGTTGACCAGGATTGATGAAATGCCATCTGGCCCCATAGACTTATGAGTGTCTAGGTGCAGAAGCAGATCATTAACTACTTCTTCCTGGATTAGGGGGAGGGGTGTTGTACTGTTCTCCATCCTTATCTTCAAGCTCAGGAGGCTGAACGCCCTGGGAGCAGTTGGTTTGTGCATTAAAGACAGAGGCAAAGACAACATTAAGTATTTCAGCCTTTTCCTCATCCTTGTTGCAATGTTCCCCCTCACAGCCAGTAAGGGATGGAGATTCTCCCTGATCTCCTTTTATTGTTGATGTACTTGTAGAAACTTTTTTTGTTGTCCTTTATGTCAGTGGCCAAGTTGAGTTCCAGCTGGGCTTTTGCCTTCCTAATTTTCTCTCTTTATAACCTGACAAGATCTCTGTGCTCCTCCCAAGTTGCCCGGCCCTTCTTCCAAAAGTGGTAACCCCTCCTTTTCTTCCTAAATCCCATCAAAAGCTCCCTATTCAACCAGGCTGGCCATATTCCCCACCCTTTAATCTTACAGCACATGGGGATAGCCCTCTCCTGGGCCTTTAAGATTTCCTTCTTGAAGAGTGTCCAGCTTTCCTGGACCCCTTTGCCCTTCAGGACTGTCTCCCAAGAGACTCTCTCAACTAGCATCCTGAACAGTCCAAAGTCTGACCTCCAGAAATCCAAGGTGGAGGTTCTACTCAACGCCCTCTTTATATCACTAAGAATCGAGAACTTAAGCAACTCATATTAGATGAGATAAAAATTCTAGAAAGGGGAAATCCTTTAAACTTCAGGGTGTAATATGGGTACTAACTTCTGCTCAAGGTTAGGGACAAACATCTTCAGTGCATGGTTTATTTTATGGTTAGGTTTACAAGATGACTACCTCTTCCTCTGAAGTGTTAGTGCTGAGCTTCTTGAGCATTTGGAGTCAGAAATCCAAGGTAGTGTAACCTTAGTTTAGTTATGGGCAGAGTCTCAAATATAATGGGAATAATTTGTGATGTGTTCAGGACTGCATACCACAAAGCCAGTTAAGTCCCAGACACAATGTTTAAAAACCATTGTGTCAAATGCTGCTTAATACTACTGGAGACTAAGTTCTTGTATGGTTGAATAAAATTGCTATCCTGATGCTCCTCCCACTGTTTCACGTAATCATATTTCTAGCAAGGAAACTGGCCTACCTGGTAAACTCCTTATGGAATTGATCTGTGTCATATTTTGAATGAAGAAAACTGATGCAGTAATTAAAAAATAGTCCTGAATGAATCACTGTTCTACCTCCCTGACTTGCTTTCTCTCTAAATATAAAGACAGGTCTATCTATCTACCTAGCTATCTACTATCTATCTATCTATCTATATCTATATATATACATATACATATTCATGTATACCTATACATGTACATACTTAGTAAGAGATAAAGCTGTGTTACAGCAACAGATACTGGGCGAGCACCAGCTAGCTCTGTGTTCTGAAATCATGCAATTTCCTCCCACAAGCAGATAAATGAAAGAAAGTGAGTGTCAAAGGCTACACACACCCCCCTCAAAACATATGGCACATATCATCCTGCTTGTAAAACACCTATAGGTTGATATAAATTTTAAGTTTATCATTGTTTATTTTCCAGATTTCCAGTGCCTTCAGTTTGAGCTAAGAAGTGGAGCTTCTGCTTATGCAGACAGAGTTTTAGTGCTGTCCAGCTCAGATCTCAGTTACTGTCCTACCTTCTCTTTGTAATAAATCATTATGGGCTATTCTTGATGTGCTTAACCAGAAACACTGCAGCAGCTTCCCTTGTTCTCCAAGCTTATTTCACTACCTCTGCATTGTTAACTTTCCTATTGCATTTAATGGGGAGAAATAAGTAAAAATCTGTATTTATAAGTCTTGTAAATGGTAGAACTGTATTTTGTATTTTGTATTTTTGAGTTCTGGCTCAAAACCATCTTATTTAAAGAGCTTAATCTAATTTGCCAAACATCTATTTGATAAACTTTATTTTTTCTACCCTGAAATGGTTTCTTCTGCAAGAAGCAACAAGAAAAAAAGTTGGAAATTATTACATCAATTACACAACCCTAAAGTTACTATCATAAAATGCTACTTGGGTGCTTGTTACAGACACACACAAAAAAAAGCAACATCAGTGAGTACAATAAATCTTAAAAATCATGTTCTGAGATGTGTAAACAGGCATCAAAGTGACAAAAGGGAAAGAGGTTCTATCTCAAATTAATTTTTGATGCAAACTTGCCTAAGGATTTGCATACATTATTAATTTTCTTCTCCCTGTCTACTGGTGGGCCAAATAGGAAAATATGAGCTGTTATCACACAGCTTACAGTGTCCAGAGGAGCCAGCACGGGCATATCATGTAGCACCATGCGATTAAGTAGTCAGGTCAAGATCCTGACCAACCATAAAAACATGTATGAATGAAAGGACCCTTTCTATTCAGTGAACAGACTGATCTAAAGCCTGTGGAAATCCACCTGGCTTCAACAGGCTTGACAGTAAGTTCTCATGAGTTTCCTAAGACAATGTCTTATAAAGCCTATATTGCAGGTGAGACTTAAGGGAAAGATACTAGGAGATTTGATCAGCAAGAGCTTTCATCAGATTTCCTAGATGCCAAAACATTCTCATGTGTGAAGTGGAATATCAAGGATTACAGGTTTGAAGAGCTCCCATTGACATCCTTGTCTACTTCACTACACACTATATATTTCTCATCATGCAGGCTTTCAGGAGAGCAAATCACTGTCCTTGGCAACAGCATCACATAGAAAAGCTTTTATAAAATGTGAATTAAACACAACTACTGACTATTCCCAGGAGTAAGATGGCACATGGGAAATATTTCTCATTTCCTTGCTTTTTGTATGACAGAATAGTTTACTCCAGTTTGCCTTTAAGTTGAATTTTGTCTTCTAGTCAGAGAAAACACATCAGTTTCTAGCACTGCACTTCTAGTATTTTTAATCGTGTATTTAAAACTTTTTTTTTCTTTTTTTTTAAGGAATTCTTTATGTTTCAGAACAGTATATTTGAAAAATATTTTTTTAAGACATCTGAATTGACATGCAAGTCAAAAAACAGCTCTGGTTTTAAATAGGCTCCAGGTTGGAGAAAGTACTCCATTGCCTGCCTATGAACAGAGCAGTGAAAGAATAAAAAGAAAAGTACTTTCTGGCTCAGCTTTGTAAGCTGAATCTTGGGTGTCTCTCTGTTGCATGCCAGCACTGTAGCAGGAGAAGGAATAGAGCATCTTTGGGTATTAGAAAGCATTTTTAATCTCATACATCACTGTCATTTTGGTGCTGTGATTCCAGAAAGTCAACTAATCTTCTTCTACATTCACATCAACATAAATAACCTAAAATAATAAATTGAGGTGTTGGGTTTTTTATAATCTGTCTCCTCCATAACTCCTTCTGACTCTCCTTCCCTTCACAATAGATGGATAAAGCAGATATGTCAGTAGTGAATATTTTTAGCCACATGCCTTGGTGAGTTCAGCCCAGGTGTTTGCCTAACAATGAGCAGAGCATTCCTTGCAGTGGTCTTGGTGTATTAGAAAAGGATTTACTGTCACCACTTTCCAAGCTGCATAAAAAGTCCTTATATAATACTACTGTAAGCAAAAAAAAAGGTACTGTCTTGGACACATCTCAGTTCAAATGCAGACTTACAAAAGTAATCAGTATGACTGAAAAGGGAATAGACACTTCAGAGAACAACACTGCGAATTTTTAGAACACCAACCAATGTCCACTTGTCGCTGGCCATGCACAAACTGCTTCTTGCGGAGATCAATGGAAAAGGAAAGTTAAAATGAGAGCAGCTGGCAAGAATATTAGAGAAACAACTGGTGGCTATAGAAATATGCTTAGGACTCCAAAACCAAAAGGCTTGCATCTGTAAGACTTGTGGTCAAATAGAGTGCAAAGAGGAAAGGATGATTCTGTGTGGACTGGGAAAGATGGACTGAAGAGATGGAACTTGAAGGGAGAAGAGTATCCATGGGGAGTTTATAGCTGAGAGAGGAACTGTATGCTTAGCGGTATGAATCAGAATCCTTTATGTTGGAAAAGACCTTTAAGATCATCAAGAACAATACTTAACCTAGCATGTCCAAGTCCACCATGAAACTATGTCACTAAGCACCACATCTTTTAATTGCCAAAAGGTGACCCAACAACCACCCTGGCCAGCCTATTCTGATGCTTGATAACCCTTTCACTTAAGAAATTTTTGCTAATGCCCAATCTAAACCTCCACTGGTGCAACCTGAGGCCATTTTCTCTTATCCTATTGCTACTTGGAAGAAAGACCAACGGCCACCTGGCTGCAATCTCCTTTCAAGTAATTGTAGAGAGCAATAAGGTCTCCCCTAAGCCTCATTTTCTCCAGATTAAACCAGCCCAGTTCCCTCAGCCACTCCCCATAAGACTTGTGCTCTAGAACTTTCCAGAGCTTCACTGACCTTTTTTGGACATGCTCCAGCACCTTAATGTCTTCCCTGTAGTGAGGGGCCCAAAACTGAAGACAATATTCAAGGTGCAGCCTCAACAGTGCAGAGTACAGGACCATAATCATTTCCCTAGTGACCTGCTGACCACACTGTTTCTGATACAAGCCAGGGTGCTGTTGGCTGCCTTGGCCACCTGGGCACACTGCTGGCTCATGTTCAGACATCTGTTGACCAACATCCCCAGCTCCTTTTCCACCAGGCAGCTTTCCAGCCACTTTTCCCCAAGGCTGTGGCATTGCACGGGGTTGTAGAGACAGTCTTTTTAGAGAAAGTCCTTCGCCCTTCAGGACTGCCTCCCAAGAGACGCTGTCAACCAGTCTCTTAAACAGGCCAAAGTCTGCCCTCTGAACTCCAAGGTAGCAGCTCTGCTGACATTACTTCTCCAAGAATTGAACACACTATTATTTTGTGATTGCTATGCACAAGACAGCCTCCAACCTTCATATCACCAACAAGTTCTTCTCTATGAGCAACAGGTCTATCAGGGAGCCTTCCATCATTGGCTCACTCACCAGCCATCTCAGGAAGTTACCTTCCATACTCTCTAAGGACTTCCTGGACTGTTAAAGTCCTCTGCTGTGTTGAAGTCTCCCATGAGAAAAATGGCTAGTAATTATGAGACTTACTTATAGTAATTATGATGGAGGGATTCAGCAGTTCTGAGAGAGCAAATTTTCATCTGTGAAGACTGTGGGAAGGTAAACCAAAGGGGTCTCAGGTCAGAGACTCATTGGAATTACATGAAGATGGTTACGATACATGAGTGAACTCCATTTAAGCAGAGTCCTCTGGGTTATTTGATGCCTAAACACATAATATCTGATTTCCAGAACCCTGGTGTATTTTGCTTTGAAAACTGCATGCATTTCTAAATGGTGAAAATTAAAAAAGAAAGCTGAAACTTGTGAGAGAGCAGCTAATTTTAACCTTTCAGGTATGGGTGATAAACCAAACAGGGATAAAGGGCCTCACCCTTGGAGATGCTGAGGCTCTATCACATCTGTCCTAAAAGGCACGGTGTCTTTCAGGACTAGCTTTCTGCCTCTGCTGTTGCAGAACAGCATGGCTTTTTTGTACTTCAGAGCGTGATGGTACTCTGTCACATATCTAACAGGGACACCTCGTTCAGTCTGTGGTGGTGTGACCTGAACTGACTGTGATGATTAGTGATGTTCATGTTATTGAACTCCTCACTGCATGCTGCAGACTGAGGGGGGTAGGGACTGTTCAGACAGCACACATCTGTCTATGCGATCAGAATGACCAATCTACTTTTATGAGATTCTTTTAAAACAAAGAATGATCTTTGTTAGGCCCTGAGGGGCCCTTAACATCAGCATGAAGAGTACTTATTAACCATAAAATCATGTTTAAACTGATAATATTCAATACTGCTGCAGGGAAACAAAAATCCCCAGGCTTGTTTGGGTAAAGGTAACTCCATGATACAGGACCAAGAGACAGACACACTCCAGAGACTGTAGCCCCAGACTTTCCAGACATGACCACTACTCCTATTTTGCTAGACTAGATGCACCAGCAGTGGCCTCCTCATGCAATCTTGGGGTAAATTTGTGTTCTGAACATTCAGTCAGTTAATTCTCAGATTTCATGCCTGCAGAAATTCACTAGAGGTATAGCTGATTTCAAAATCACTTCCATATTTCTATACAGCCTCCACTACAGCCTCCATTACAGCTATGTTTTATCACTAGTCCTAGACACCTTACATTCGCACATTGTGCCCTCTGTATCAGAGGGGAGGAGGTTTGGTCCTCTTGAATAATATTTTTTTTTTTTTTTTTTTTTTACTTTAATGCTTAGCTTTCAATGGTGTCAATGTTAAAACAAAGGACTGACACATTTTTGAAAGCTACACAAGAAAATCAGGCTTTCCTTCACTGATTTGGGACAATACTCCCTTTTTTTCCATGTGATCAGAATATTAATTTTTAGCTTAGAAAGGAGTGATCTTCCAAAGCAGGGTGGGATACAGGGGAAAAGAAGAAATGTTGCACTAGGAGCAAAATGCAAACATGATAAAAGGAAGACAGAAAGGAAATAGGGAAGAGAGTCAGATGGAACAATTTCTAAAACCCTTCTAAGTGCTTATGTCTTTACGTCGTGCCAGTATGAGTGTGTGTTGACACTGGCACCAGAATTGTCTCTCTGGGACTCAACATTTCACAGGATGTCTAGTCTAGAAATGCTGCAGAGGAGACACTTGGATCTGTCTTACCATGTATTTCCTTCAAAGAGCAATATGAACATGAAGGTGTAAACTTGGGTTGAGTTTAGAAGGAAGGAAGCTGAAGGAAGGTACAAAAAATTATTTCACTCATCACACCTCTTGTCTGATTATCAAAACTCTTTTAACTCAAGTTCTTGCTCTGGAGAAAATCTGATTTTAGTTCTACTCAATACAAGTAGTCCCTGGAAGGGATTAAGGACCAGACTTCAGAAAGAGCTCATGATTTATCCATATAAATAGGAACTAGAGAGAAGCCTCAGTAACCATCCTCCACAAATCTGCATGCAAAATGATATAATGCTTCTTTTTCATAAGCTCAGAATCAGAAGCATCGTGATATCATTTTACAGCATCTGGGAAAGTTTTATTATAGACAGTTCTGTATAAAATTATTCCATTTAATCTGAACTTCACTGGTGGGTTCACTGGTGGGATACTATGGGCAATCCTATAGTAGATTTTTCTGGGAGTTTGAGTTGACCCTGACATTTTCTTTCTCCACTGAGGTCATATGCAGGCAGGCAAGATATAACACCTACAAACTCCCAGTGTGGAGAGGGAAAAGACAGTGAAACTTCCCCTGTTGTATAAAACTAACATTGAAGAAGTATAAATGCATGGATATCTGTGAGATCTCCCTGACAAATAAAGAATTTATCTGTACCAGAATAACTAGCAGCTTACTTTTCTGTGAGAACACAACACGTCACAGTCAGAGTTGGAGGTGGCACATGGAGGTTTCATAGCTTCTCTGCATAAAGGGCTACTGAAGATACTTAAAAGCCTATAGTACCTTTTAAAATTTTATAGAAAGTTGAGTAGCCATGCAGGATAAAATAAAATTGTTAGTCCTATTTATCTGTATATGTAGAAAAACATCTACATAATCCGATTATTTTAAAAATTGCAGTGAATATAAAATATAAAAGTACCTATCATCATACAATCTGAGGTCAGATATTGAAAGGAAACCACAACAGAGGTTAGGAGTGAGTGCTCAGGACTGATATGTCTGATAGCTACAAAAAAATAACCCTGGGATATCTCATTTAGTTGTCTTTGTGAAATTTGGCAATATCCATTTTAATCTCTAAAATACTGGCTACTCTTATAGCCAATTTCTGCATCAAACCTTCTTCAAAATGTGGACAATGACTACTATTGTGCATTGATGACACAAAGCACACAGAAAGGTTAAGGTGTACTTTTTATTTGTGTAATTTTCAAACAAAGCCAATGGTAGTGAAGCAGCTATGAAGTTAAATCTATGAAATACCAAGAGCAGCAAATACAAGTGGAATTGCAAGTGAAATCATCTATTAGTAATCACCATCATTAAAAGAAGATTGGTGATGTAGATTCCTTGGGGAGCTGCTGTGGTTAAAAAAAAAAAAAAAAGAAAAAATTAAAAAAAGAAATCCTTTCACACCTACCTCTTAATGGAGTTCAGCTTGACAATCTGAAGACTGTCACATCATTAGCCCTTTATAATCCTAACCACATGCTTCCTCTCCTAGCTCCACCACAGAAATCATAACCAGGATAAGTGTTAACTACCTCCTTCATTCATTCACAAGTGCTGCAAAGAACTCAATCTGAAAGTAGCACTTTCCTTGAGCTGGAAACTGAAATGCATGAATAGGAGATGCCACAGTGGTGGCATCTGCTGTACTGCTCCAGGAAAGACAAGAAAGTTCCCTAAAGATTTGTGGGATTTATTTTTAAGTGTTTAGTGCAACCCTAAGCCACTCAATGCATGGCACTGCTGGTAATTCAGATGGTTTACCACATTGGAGACCCTGATTTTGGCTCAGGTCACACAAATGTGGTTGCCTCCTGTTAGGGCATAAAGCAGTGGATGGGAAAGGGTAGTCCTGGAGGGGTGCTGAGCACTATGGGGAGCTCAAGTTGCCATGTGGCAGTCATGAGCCATAGTGTGGGTCATCTTGGTGTAACACCACTCCTCATGGCTGTCATTTAGGAGAGAGAAAGGGAACTGGGGAAATGTGCACTCCTCAGAAATAATGGAGAAACCAAATGCACCTTCACTGCTGGTTTTCTTTTACATTTAATTTAATTTCAATGAGACAGAATTCAGGTTAGTCCTCATCACCTCTAAATGCTTCTAAAATCCTTTCTGTAGACTTCCCCCTTCCCTCCAGGGTTAGCCCCACGTCGCTTGTGTCCACGGAACATAAAAGCTCACCTTTCCCAGTGCAGTATTTTCAGACACCCAAAAGGCACTCTTTCTGTATAAATGCCTGGCATTTGGGTTTAAAATAATGAGGATTAATAATTCTATTCTTAAAGCACTCCCCCTGCTGACAGTCTCTGAGAGAACTGTACTATATATTTAAGTATATGACAAAATGTAGGAAACCGTAACAATGGTCACTGACCAAACTTTGATAATCTGTAAGAGGGATACAATAAGACAAAGAAAAGGGGCTGAATTCCAAGTAATAAAAAAGAGCAGAGAACATGGTAGGAAGACGTAAATATATAATAATCATATTAAGAATGTGCTAAGAGATAGGAGAAGTTTCTCATGTTTCTCAGTTAGGAGAAAAGAGGACCTGTGACTTCAATGCAGAGAAACTTCTGCAGCTTAGGTCCATTCAGCACACTGCTAACTGCTGGGAAGAGGCATTCCCCAAAATGGCAGCACTTGGCAGAGGCTGCTGCATGCAAAGGGCTCAGTGTAGTGCTGGGATAATTCAACAGGTACCAGCCTCAGGAAGGATTCCTTGAACGCTGCCAGGGCTCGGACTGTTCCCAGCACCTAAAAGCCCTTCCCTACCTACTCACATCAAGCTGCTGCTTCTTAGGCAGGCAATGTAAAACAATCCCATAACACATTAATGGCCAGAAATGGAGGCTTGAGCAAAGCATCTATGTTGACAGCTCTGAAATGCAGAGAAAAGTGTGGAGAGCATGGGAGAGGTGCAGAAGGGGGCCTTACTGACAATCATGATAAATGTTTGTGGCTTTCTTTCACACTTGGAAGTGTAACAAACACCAGGCTAAGCATTCACAGGTAGGAATTTGGGCAATCTCTATTTAATGTTATACTCCATGTATAATGCTATTGTGTGGCTTTATTATTACAATCTGTTTCTACCTCTCATTCTCCTTACCCCTGCTCCACCCAACTCCCAGCACAGTAAGACATTGAAGCACTGTTACTACTGAAACCCTTCTCTCAAACCTTTAGAAATAATTGTGCATTTTTAAAGGGTTTAAAGATAGTCCTGACAGTGTAGATGAAAAATCTATCCAGCTTTTATTTTCATAGGAACTATTTTTCACAATACCCAACAGTCCTTCCTGTTGGTAGCCTTTCCAAAAGATGGAAAAATATCATGATGGGACAAAACAAAACAAAACAAAACAAACCACCAAAACCAACCAACCAACAAAAAAAATACCACCAAAAAAACCCCCCAACCAATCAATCAGAAAGATTATCCAGAATATTACCCAGATAATCCAGTCCACACATGAGCAAGCAATGCCATAGACTGGAGCAGCTCTATGCACTTGTGTAAATCGAGGCAGAATTGTTCTGTTCGCAAGATCTGAGATCTGCTTCAGTTCTGAAACAGAGTAAGATTCACATGGTTGTGATTCACATTGAATCTGAGCCTCAAATTTGAACATGCCAGCTTGTCATCAAGCTAGCTGCCTTTTTTTTATTTTATTTTTGGCTTTTCCTTTGTCTGTGCAAGCTTCTTATGTTTCAGACGTATATATATTTTGTGAGGCAGCTCAGCCTGCTGAGCCAGGATCTTTCATCAAGGAAAGAAAAGTGCATTGCTTGGTTCTTAGAAAAAGAAGAAAACATTGCTTGTGTTTTGGATCACATCCAAACTGTCTGTGACACCTTTAAATACTGTACAAGTAGTGCAATCCATCATAAATTTTACTATAAATGGGCTTTAAAATACACATAGTCTGATTAGCATGTGACCAAGTATAGCAGTCAATAACATATCCTTATATGATTCTACAGCTCTAGTGGTCTCTAAGGGATCTGTTCCTGAATCTTCTGTGTTTTAAAAAGTAATTGATTCACTATGTTTTACAGCATAATTCACATTCAAATTCTGTCCTCAGGACTCCTGGAAGTCATGGTTTGATGCTTTTTCATCTTTGTTTCTCATGTCTTCAGAGGCAATAACCCTGCCACCACCAAAAGTTTCCCAACCCAAAACTTTGACTGTCATTAAGATATTTTAAACAAACAAACAAAAGAATCAATTCATATTTCCTTATAAGAAAGCCAAAGCATCTCGAGTATTTCCACAGAAATGAGTGAGTAAAAAGAAAGGCAGTTACCCTTTCCAATTCTGCATCACTTCTACATTTTATCCTCTTATAATGGACCAAATGCTGTATCAGAGCTTATCAATTCAGGAACCATGCCACACTGTAATGACTGCATGGCTTGAGGAAAAGAGGATCACATCTGAATAATCAAGATTAGAAGCTGAGGAACTTGCTACCATCTTTGATGGCTGTGAAGACATGACCAGTAAAGGAAGCTGTATTTCTACTTCTCTTTTCTATGACAACCCTGTGGAACTAAGTTTCAATTAAGGGATGTGAGCATAACGTGTAGCCTTGTTATATGCCAGAGCTCCAATCTCTGTTAAGAGTGCTGGCCCTGTTTCTTCCAGGTGGGTTTCCCCCCATGCCCCAAGATCCATACTGATCATGCAGGATTAGCAATGGGAATGATTTCAGTGATTAGAAGTCATATATTAGGATACAAACACACATTTTTCTTTTTAAAATTACTTAAAACTTGAGTGGGGAAAACTGAAAATTCTATCATGAAGTTGCAAACTGCTTTTCTGCAGAACTACTTGCATTAAATTTGTATATTTCTTACAAATACAGTAGAAATAAAGAGATTGTGACCATTATGATTTATTTAATTTTACATGAAATTCCATGAACATCATTCATTACCTCTAGTACACAGAGAAATAAGATCTTATTCAGGATATGCTAATGCATTGATGAACACAGAAAAACTGAATAGTCAAGAACAGAATATGACCTCTGTGTCTCCTTGTCAACAAAAATAATACAGTAGGTACACAATAAAACAATATCACTTTGCTAATATAATAATATCTATGTGAAATGTCATATGTGGTCAGCATACTTTGAACTATAAAATATTTTTATATGTTTAAAGGATAGATCTGTACAAGGTATTTCATGTAGCATTTTATAGCATACCTATATATCTTTTAATACATGTGCCAGAGAATCAGAGAGATCTATAGATTTTATGCTATGTGATCTTTTCATTAGATACTTTTATAATGTGGCAGTAATATTAGAACTTATCTTACTATAGTATAGTCCTTCGCCTGGCTCTTTTTCTCAACAGCTCCCTTATGAGTAGGTGATGGTTTGAAAACTTGGGATTAGTTCCAAAAACATGAACACAAGAGGGTTGTTCTAACTGAAAAATTATTTATTACTAAATAAAAAAGACTGTTTCTATAAATATATATTAACTGTAGATTACATAATTTATTTGTGTGTAGATTAGTTCTGCTTGTGTGTACTGGATACTGTACTATACTGGATGAAATTCAGCCCCTTCATACGACTTCATTGAAATCAACACAATGGGATAACTGAGAAGAGTTTTCAGCAAATTATATCAGCTTAAATTTAATAAAAATAACACTAGAAAAAATCCAGTGCACAACTGGATAATCCAAACTTTCTTTTCCATTTATTGTCTTTTTTCCCACTTTTCTTTCCTCTTCTCCCCTTCCCAAACCTTCTCTTCCCAAACCTTTCCAAACCTACCCTTCTATCTCTCTCTTTTTTTTTTTTTTTATTCTGTAAGTTTATGGTAAAACCCTCACCAGCTCTACAGTCCTAGAAAGCATGACTTTTGCTCTGTCTGACACACAGCTCTGTGGAGAGGTTGAAAATGGAACCTAAACAGTACTTGAACCCTAAGCAGACAGAAGCACTGTCAGTTATGTCTGAGTTATTTGATTACATCTAAATTAAAAATAATAATGTAAATAAGAGCAGGATATGAACAGAGGAAGAGTCAGCAAAAACACAAACATCTCACAATTTCTAACCACAGCCACCAGAAATAACACAAACAGCAAGTCTGTCTTTGGTTTTCTTTGTGTTTTGCTGAGCTTCACAGACATCAGATTTTGATTTTTCCCAACTAGGAATATGTTTAAGTTCTTTTTTTGAATGTATACTTAAGGATATCCAGGAATACCACTTCAATATCAAGTCATAACAACACAGCTCTTTCTTTAGCATGAAATGTCTGTTTCAGTGAAGAAATGCCAAGTAACACTGGTGATTTTAAAAGTCAGATTTGGGACCTCTGCCACAGGTCAAACAGCTTACACATTTATTGATACTCAACAGACAAGGTACATGTTTGCACAAGTGTTTAAACCACCAAAACAATTGTTTTGTCTTTTGTTTGCTTGCATACTAAGGTTCAAGATACAGTTAAAGCTCTGCGCTTGAACTGTGTCCAAACCTGTAAGAGTTAAAAGTGTATCAATAAACTGAAAAAAGGTTTATAGAGATGAAAAAAAGGGACCCCAGTTTGGTCAAGCTTGTGCTTCAGGAAGCAGAAATGTGTGACATATAGCCTGGCATATGGGCTTAAATTATTGTTTTTCAGTTACAAGGTTCACAGTTTTGGCATCTTTGTCTTTCATAGTTCCTTATGAGTTTATAATGTATAGGTTACAGCCTTTCCCAGTAGGCTTTGGAAGCCCTTCATTATAAGGAGGCCGTTCATCATTGTATCTCTGGGCAGCTTGGGGTCTCTAATGTCAATACATAGAGTTGCTCTTTGAGCAAAACAGAGCGTGTGCTGTTAACTATTTAACTGTTACCCAAATGAAACTCATATATTACAGTCTTAGAGCAAAAATAAAACATAACAACACAGTTTTAATTGCTATTTCTACAATAAAATTGTGGCTTATTTATAAGTTGGGATTTTATTACCTACTGTAATTTATACTCACTTTATCTAGAAGTTCCTAGTGGGCAACAAATGACTGTTCACAATTTTTTGATTTTTCCATGAAAATATAACTGCATCTTAAAATATGGAAAAGCAATTTATAAGTGAAATGAAAAAAGCTTACATGGAAGATTACCTAAAATACATCTGTCTTTTCAAATCATTGAGACACATAAACAACTCGTTAGAAACTGAAAAAGCCAAAAAAAAGACAAAAGACCTTTTAATGAGAAGACATTTTGAACAGATATTTTTCTGCTTTTAAAAAGACAGGATGTTACTTCATTCTAGGAAGATGATCTCAAATGCACAGGGAAAATACCAGAAATTTCAGTGAGCACTGTCTCTGAGAGGGCTTATGTTAAAGATTAAACAAAACAAAAACAACAAAAAAAGTCATTTTAAATAGAATCCAGGCTCTTATTTTTCCAATGCAAAGAGATTTCTTTTATGTCAAATGAAATTTTAATATCACCTATGAATTTGCAACTGAACCCTTTACTGCCAAATCTGATTCCAGTCCTTAAAAAATCTGTTTCTGTAATATGGCCAGCAATACACTAGCTTCTAAAAGGTAGCCAGACGTATTGGCAAAAAATATATGTGGTTAATCAACTAAAACTATGTAGTAGTTTGGGAACAATCAATCAACTTCCAGAAGCTTTAAGGCATGTAGTTGCTGTGAGGATATCCATGAGCTATGGTAATAATAATTGTAATGTACACAGCTGTTTTTGAGATGGTCTTGTCTTTAATTTTTATTTTCAAGATGCTCCTACACCAGTACAGGCTTTACTGTTATACAAAAATAAACCCACCACAAATTCCAGGTATCAATACAAATATAGAGGGACAGTAGGTGTCACTTTGCACCAAGTTAAAATAAGCACTGTCAAAAATGAAGTTTGTGTTCAAGTGATAGTGTTGCCTTGGTCTGTTCTCATCCACACAAGGACTTGAAGACTTAAAGAGAGACTTGGGCAAAAATATAGATAACTGCATGCAATACTGGGATTCTGAAAACTCCCTCTGAAGTATTCCTTGGGCTGGTAGCTTGAAAGATGCCTAAGCACTTTAAAACATTTCTTCTGTTTCTATGTAGAAAATGTCTCATTCTTAATTAGCAAAGCTGAGCTGCTCACTACACTTTCACACTTAAGCCTGCCTGGCATCCAGGAACTCGTTGCTAAATTCCTCGAGGGCCTCATTAAAATACATTGCATAAAGTCACCCCTAAAGCATAGCAGTAAGAAACAGTCACCCATAAAAAGTAGTAGCACTTTCTGTACTTCTCTGGAATAGCTGGAGGAGGACTCCCACCACTCTCATGTTCCCTTCATACTGTAACACTGTGGTCTGAGCACTGCCCGAAGAAATCTGTAACTAAGGTTCAGTTCCTGGCTTTCTCCCACAGGATTTTAGACCTCATTTCCCACTTCTTAACTTGACTCTTTATCCATCAGGTTGCTGGCTTCCACCCTGAGAGACACTTATGCATGTACATTACATTAAACTCTTCTTGGATAAATTAGCATTCTGAGCACAGGAACCCAGAGAACCACAAGAGCAGCATCCATGTGAGGACAGTACCTAATTCACTGAGTGTTCTACTGGAAATTATGGAATTGCTTTTAACCTCCTTAAAAACACTTTCAGAAATCTGTGATCAAAGCAGATGTAATAGCCCTTTCACATGAAATGGAAGACCACGTTTTTGTACTTAAATTACTGTAGTCCTGTTTAGGTTATCTGAGAAAGAAAAAATGATTGGATTTTATAGTTTTGATGCCCCAAATGATACTGGCTTCTTTTCAAAACTAGAACCCTGATGCTGATAGGGCCTACCTGCTCCATTGGCAACAAGCACCTCAGATATGGTCTTGTCTTGAACTGGCATCATATATTTATTTTGTTTGGTTTGGTTTTCATTTGTTTTGTTTTGTTTTGTTTTTATTGGGATCAATGGCTACTAGATTATGCCCAGCAGGCAGATGAACTGGAGATGAACTAAATATTTTTGTAAAAATCTGTAAAGAAAATTTGCCAAATAAATATCTTTATTGTAGTCCATAAATGTGGCAAGTTAGCATAATTGTTAATATGCTGATTCTTTTAAAATCCATTTGGGATTTTTCCAAAGGTATTATGGTCACTTAGATCAAGGTGGGAGGTTGGGTTAGGCTTAAGATGAGTATATTTTGGAATTGGAACTTTCAGGAGATAGAACCCTTTTTTGTGCATTTTGTTTTGCCATAGCTCCATTTCTTTCAGAGGTCATAGTTATAAATTGTAAAGATTTTCAGGTGATTTTGTTTTATATTTCCTTGATAAACTGCAGTAAACCAAATCAGATTAGTCTGCTATATGAGGCAGTTAGCATTTTCTACAACCAAGTACAATCTTTATAACCTTGAGTATTTTTTTTTTCCCTTAAAGGTTAACAGCAATTCTCTGTACACAGAACATTTGTGATCCCAAATCATTAACAGAATTTGTGTCTAGACTAAATATTACATTTTAAAGCAAAATATTTCAAAAAAACCCAGATACTCCTCAATTTACATACCCAGGCTTAAATTTTAGGGGTTTGTTTCCACTGAAACAGATGATGATGTCATTGACACCTAAACCAGGACAGAAATATGCCCATTTTTAGGTGTCAGTGACATCATAATTAATTCAGGGAGCACATTGCACCCAGAACTCCTAGGCCTGGCAAAAGAAAGAGCTGATGTCAAAACATACTTACATGGGTAAAATGTACTCACCTCTAAGACAAAAACTACCCAAGATCTCACTGTGGAGAGCTTAAAAACTTTTAAAAAGAAGGAAGGAAGGAAGGAAGGAAGGAAGGAAGGAAGGAAGGAAGGAAGGAAGGAAGGAAGGAAGGAAGGAAGGAAGGAAAAAAAAAAGAATAGAAAATAAGATTTTGCTGTTCACACAGAAGAGAGATGAAAATATGTGTAAAACATATGTTTTGGTATTTTGAAGTGTTTTGCTTCTAATAATAGAACTGCACACTCATCACTGGTCATGGGATAAGTGTGGTTTGGGGATCTGTGTTATGCCAAGATTCAAAGCATTTAATATGAGCTTTGTTTTGCAGGAATGGCAACAGCAGAAGGGAGCTGATATGCAGACAGTGGTGACTCCAGGCTTCTGAAAGTTACTTGATCACTTAGGATCCAACACTTCCAAAAGTTCCACGTGACACAAAAACATCTGTCCCACTAACCAGCTGTGCAACTTTTCTGGAATCTCATCAGTAGATGTACCTTCATAAGCTCTGGTAGAGCCCAGAGGATAGTCAACTCCCTTCCTGCACAAGTCCTTTGCAACTCCCACTGGGCTGTGCTTCATCTCTTTGTATACAAACTGATGGGTTTATGTCTATTACTAGCTTTATATGGCATCTCCTGGGGAGAAAAAACTCAAAGGCTGCTGGTGGTTACAATAGTGTGCCAAGAGGCAAACCAGCAGTAACATAAAGCAAAGACACTATTTTTTAATCACATTTGCTTTAATGAATCAATGTGTCTCATCTTTCTTATGATATTGCTATTTAAGATGCCTCCTGATTTGGAATCCAAATTCCTCATATCTTAAGGCTTTGTATGAGTTCAGGCATTCACTAAACATGGCCCTTGCAGCTGCCCATGGCAAGGTCATTTCTTCCCAGATGGGATGTAGCATAAGAGTGAAAATCTAAGGATACTAGTAAATTATTTTCCAAATGCATTGTATATTTTACACACACTTAAATATTGCGTGGTTATGGATATAAATCCAAACATTTAAAGGTGTATATTATATCTATTATTCATTAATTAACATATATATTCTCCATTTTGTGTGCCCATACATACATTCACACACTTGCAGAGCACAAATATGTTATGTGCACATGGGCAGCTACTGCTTTCCCTGTTCAGTTTTAAACTGTCAGGCCCCAGTTTCTGTCTGTAATGGGAGATGATCTTCTACACCAACACAAAGGCCTCTAAAGGGCTTGAAATGCCTTAATCCAGACACATCTTTTGCTCTTCAAGGCTCCTTACCACTCACCCTTATGCCTCACCACACTGGAAAACCCTATAGTCACAGCTACAAAGGTCGGAACAAACGAAGGAGAAGAAATTTAGGGTCATCTGAGAAAGTGAAGAGATCTGAGAGCCTTTGAGTGTCTCTACTACTACTGTCCTGTGTCAACCCTTGAATGTAACAAAAGGAGCCAATGAAACCTTGTTTTGCATGAGACTCTTAGATGAAATTCAGATGAAAATGGTAGGACCGACAAGACCAGCAAAAGCATGTCATCAGCACAATCTCAGCTTGTTTGCCTTACTCAGGCAAGTAGACACCATGATGTTAATGCACATTAGAAACGCATATTTCACATGTATGAAATATTTGCAGGATTTGATCTCTCAACAAAGACCCAAGTGCTTCACAAGTAAATAGTGAGAAGAGACAGGGAAGGAGAGGAAAAGTTCTGATGAAGCATGAATGGAAAAAGAGTGGCAATAACATCAATTGTTGAAGTACCAGTTATATTCATGATATCTCATCCATCTGTCATTTCATTTAATGGCAGAAAGTGGGGGCAGCCCCTCCATGTCCAGTTCTCTAGTCTGCACATTTCTGTAACCTTTAAAACCACTTCCTCAGTTTCTTATAAACACGGATTACCAAACTGGCAACAAACTATAAAAGTAAATGCATTTACAATATGCCTTCTATAGATAGCTTTACTGCCATGGAAATAGTTTTGCTGTGACCGTGGGCTGTAGGAGCATGAGGCTGAGGAAACTACATGCTTTGTAATGACAAAATCCAGCAGGTTTTAGCAGAACATTTTGATTCTAACCTACAAACCATCTCACCTGTGAAGTGTGCTTATTAAGTTCCTTTCATGACCACAGGACCTGCAATTTATAAATGCTGCAGGTGTGAAGGCATTGTATGGCACTTTTAGGTTAGTGAAAGAACACTGTTATTCATGGGTGAAATATTCCATTTATTCAGTGGAAGAGGAGTAATGTGTCTGGGGGTGGAGGGTGTGAAGCTGATGATAGAAAGACATAAATAGAAACAGACATCTATGGAGCACCTCAGCCACCCCATTGTCTTACTGCTTCAAGCATTTAAATCTCCCAGTACTGGCTGGCTGTTGGGGTTTTTCCCTTGCTGTATCTCCTGACACTAAACTGTTTTAAAAGTTTACCTTTAGATCAGCCTTTGGTTGTGTTTGTATACAGGACTTTGCTCTCTTCATTGAAAATGTCTATCCCAGAAGCAAATGTCCTTCAGAATTGGGACACTGGGATTCCTTGAAATTAAAGGCAGAGCTTAAACTACTTGGTAACTTTTTTTTTATTTTATTATTTTATTTTATTTTATTTATTTTATTTTTTATTAAGGATTTAGAAAAATTGTTGTTTATCATTGTTACTGAAGAATACTATGTCTTACTTTGTCTTCATTCTCTGGATTGTTTTCCATTACCTATTACCATTTTGTTTTAAAGAGCTATCAAGGAACAATTTGAACACTGTGTTATTTTAATGTAATTAACAGACTTCGGAGTGCTTAGATAGTTAAATACTTTTTTTAGAGGATACACTTAGTTAAAAATTTTCAATCTGAGGAAAGTTGGATAAACAGTTAAATCTAAGCTAATGCATTAGTGTGACTATAACATTTTAAAGCTAAATCCATTATGAACAGAGAACACAGAAGTTACAGTAACTATCTGTCAGGAGCTATGATTTCATCCCATGTTCTTCTAACAACATCTACAACATCATCTTTCATCCCTGTTCCCTCCATTACAGATGCACTGGTTTCCTTGTGTTTCTACATCTTCTATAGATCTTAGTATTAGACTGTCAGCTGCTCTTATTCACATAGAAATACATCCCCAGAAAATTGTTATATAAGTGACTGAGATTAGGCTTTTTTAATCCATTATTATTCTAGAACTATATATTTGGAGGCTGGTGGATGCCTTTGGTGGACGAATGTATTGTTCCTCTTTCAATGAGATACTGACTGTGTCTATGATGCATCAACACTAAGCTGTTTAGTTAGAATACAGGAATGTTTGGTGAATTTTTTTGTCAGACAAGCAATGTAAAAAACATATTACACGTAGCAAAGGATGTAGACTCAGTGCCATCAAGAACAGTGAAATGTGTTTTCAAATAAAATTATTCATAGCCTCTAATTTTTCTATTTTGTTTTCTAATTTGGCTGTATGTACTTGTGGGGGGGTCTCAATTTTTCAGCTCCAAGTGTGATTTTTTTGGAGGTAAAAAATAAATAAATAAACTGA
Source organism: Megaceryle maxima (assembly GCA_024605025.1). Lineage (NCBI taxonomy): Eukaryota > Metazoa > Chordata > Aves > Coraciiformes > Cerylidae > Megaceryle > Megaceryle maxima. Next base: position 171,907 of record JANHGN010000309.1, read on the forward strand.
TGTCCTTGCCCCTTTGTAGCTGTGATAATGGTTGACAGTATTGACAAATACACCATGACCAGCACAAAACAAAAAACCCCAAAAAACGAAAAACAAAACAAAACCAACCAAACAAAAAACCCCAAACAAACAAAAAACCCTAAAACAAAACAAAACAAAAAAACCCCCCATGCCAGAGTAGATGTAGATATAGACAAATATCTATCATAATTCGAGTTCTAAGAAATTTTTCTTTAAAAAGTTCATAAAATGTATGGGTTGGCACTGAAATGGCTTACAAACAGTGAATAACTGTAACACAGAAGATTCCCTTTCTTACTTCCCTTTCTTACATCTCCTGTACACTACTGGCAGTTGCTGAGTAGATGGTAGCACTGTTTGCTCATTAAGAGCATTTAAGGGAGAATATTTTATCCGTGTGAAGCTAAGAGAAACTTGAGCAACATCTGAATTCACCTAGAACTGAAACTAAAGGGCGCCTTGAGTTGGCTTGGGCACTGGCATATTTTCTTCTAGATCATGAAATCTTTACAATTGTCAGAACCTCAACACCTCATTCACATGATTAAATACCGACTCGGGGAGACGAATACCTCCCATCCAGTTACCAGCACACCCCCCTGCAGCATTCGCAAGATCTTAGCGTTAGTGGAAGCAAATACTAATCAGCTTGCAAGATTTCAGCAAATCATCCACAACAGAGGTAAAGTTGGAAGCGAATCGTTGTAACAGCAACCACAATGGTGCATACATCTGACTTTTTAACAAAGTTTTTTCTGAGCATTTTAATATATTACAGTACATTGCAAGCCTGTATCAAAAGACAAGTGGAAGAGCATTTTAAACTCGAGTTTCTTTCAGACACACATTACTTTAGGCATTTGAAGAAAGTGTTGAACAGCTTCCCCACCCACTTTCTCAAAGTGGAGGAGAAATTGCTCTCAAATGTTGGTTATAAACGTGTAATCTGAACTCCAGCCACTCGGCAGGGCTGCAGAAGAATTTACGATGTGCTAAATATTTCCTTTGTTCTTCCCTGTGGTAGCCTGCTGTAGCAATTAGAAAGCAACTGGCTGCACATGTAAACTGTGCCTGTTTTCTAAAGAATTGTTGATAACTGTTAAAAGCCTTCCTCGGCAAGACTTGCTTCGCTCATACTGCAATACTTTGTTTTTAAATATATGTCTGTATTAATTCTCCATTTTATTTTCTCATCTTCTAATCTTAGTCGTGTCCTGTAGGTACCTTACTACTGAGATAGAAAGCAGACACAACTGTCGACCATTGCTGTAATTTAGCTGTTACTAAACTTAAAATACAGCCTCCCAAAACACTCTTTATTGGGCTTTATATGTAACTTCCAGAGGAACGATGTATTCACGCAAATGATTCAAGCCACTGCGACATTTATTTCCCTTTCTGCATGAAAACAATAGAAAATAAAGTCTAATGTCAGTCTAGTTCTTCCTACTTTCCACAACAAAGCACTGTGCTCATCATGCTGAAAACACAAGGCATCGGTCTCCACAGTGGTGAATTCGAGGTAAGAACACCACGAGAAATTGTAAAGAAATGCAACTCAGAAAAACTGCGGGTTTTGCAGATGGGAAAGATGACTTTAGGAGATGTCCCCACATCAACATCCATTGCCTCACCCGTGGCTCCAGATTGGGCAACACACAGGGCAAAGTAGGCAAATTGGTACAGTTACCACATGGAGGAACCTGAGCCGTGCTGAAGGTGGAGCTCACTAGTGAAAGGACAAATAAACAAATGCTCTAAGCAGTGAGACCACTGCCCTTATGGCAATGAAATCTCTGAGTGAATAATCCGTTAGTTATGCTGGGAGCAGCTTTAGCAAGCCTTTTGTGGTCCGTTACCTCTAGCACAAGGCTTGGCATGTAGGTGCTGGCCTGGAGCCCAACAACCCTGCTGCCTGAGCTGCCTCTGCAAAAAGAGGTTGAGAGCAGCAAGGAAGCCACAGGGAAAGCTTCCTCCATGTGCCAGCACCAGGATCCATGGGATTTGGCCTTGGCATTCCTGTGGAGTCATAACCAATACATCAGTCAGCTCCTTGGCACTTGTGTGCTCTTTCTTAGCCCCCTACCTTCCCAAATCCTTGGAAGGGTATGTCATTGTTTCCTTACAAAGCCTGAGGGAAATACAGTTCCCTAGTCAAAAAAACAGTCAGTGCCCATTGGCATGTCAGCAAAATACCACCACTTGCAGGTGGTCTTCAAGGTAAGCCACGGGACACACAAATCGAAAGCAAGTTTTTGGATATAGGCTTTGAGGAGAGCGCACTCTCCTCTGTGGTGTCCTTCACCCTGTTGCACCGCCTGGCAATGTCTGGAATGAAATTATTTATAGTCTAAACAATGAGAAGTCAAGTAAGTTGTATCATTCAGGGTTTTGGTAATGGGATACAGAGCTTTCTGCTTCAGGCTTGCTGGGTCAGCCCCAGGCCAGGCTTGTGCTAATGAGTGGAAGTCATTGCCATCCAGTTGCTTCTCAGTGATCTATGTAAAATGGGCTTGTTTTTGGCACCCTTTCTTTGAATGCTCTACGGACAAACCAAGGAGGAGAGCAGACAGAACAGTCTGTCTTCCCTAGTTTTTCAGCCTCACCAGGCAGAGTGTAGATACTCTACAGCCAGTGCTTTAACATCTTCCTAAATCTTCGGTGAGACATATTTTCCAAAGCAGCCCAAAACTGTGTTGAAGTTGGTGAAATTTATTCCAACTTGTGCTACTGCCTTCTATACTACTACATTTTAAATGTAAGCATGGATGAAGAGACTCTCCAAGCTGGCATTTGCATTCACAGCTATATCCATCAGCCACAGGAACAAGTCATGTTTTTACTCTGTACTATAGAAACACAGAAACATAGAAATGTCTGGGTTGGAAGGGAGCTCTAGAGGTCATCCAGTCCAACCCCCCTGCTGAGAGCAGGGACA
>JANHGN010000311.1:7286-24685 GCA_024605025.1 Megaceryle maxima
CAGGGATGGAGGTGAGGCTGACTGGCCTATAGTTTTCTGGAATCTCCTTCCTGCCCTTTTTGAAGACTGGAGTGACAGTGGCTTTCCTTCAGTCCTCCAGCACCTCCCCCATTTGCCACGGTTTTGGAAAAATTAATGTCCCCAACCAGTCCTTCCTTATTAGTTAATACAATATCCAGCAGTACACCTCTCCTTGTTGGTTCCTCCACTACCTGCATCAGGAAATAATCATCTATACACTGCAAGAGCTTTTTGGACTGGGTATGACTGGCTGTGTGGACTTTCCAACAAATACCAGGGTGATTGAAGTCACCCATGACTACCAGGGAGAGTGTTCTAGAGGCCACTTTCAGTTGACTGTAGAAGGCCTCATCAATATCTTCTTCTTGGTTTGGTGGTCTGCAGTAGACACCCAGAATGGTTTCACTACCTTTTCCATGTCCCTTAATTTTTACCCACAAGCTTTCAACCTGTTCTACCTCCTCTCTTGGATAGAACCTAATACATTTCAGTTACTCTTGCACATAGAGAGCAACATCACCGCCTCTCCTTGTTAGTCTATCTCTTCTGAATAGTACATAGCCATCCATAACAACATTCCAGTCATGGGAGCTGTCCCACCACGTCTCAGTAATTGCAATTATATCATAGTTATGATTCCTAATGTATATCTCTAACTCCTTCTGCTTATTCCCCATGCTCTGTGCATTGGCATATAAGCATTTCAGAGAGGGATCAAAGTTTTTAGTTTTCAATCTTTTCATCCAACCATTTTTGGCCACCTCTGTGGCCACCAACCTACCAGTGAACCCTGTGTGTCCATAGTCACACATACCACCACTATCCACCTCAAGTGGGATGGCAGACAGAAGGCCATCCCCAGGCTCATCTCTAATGAGTCTGGTTTTATCCCCTTCCCCCTTCGAGCCTAGTTTAAAGCCCTTTCAACAAGCCCTGCCAGCTCCTGTGCAATGATCCTTTTCCCCCTTTGAGATAGGTGTGCTCCATCTGCCGCCAGCAGACCAGGAGCCATATCAACTTCCCTGTGATCAAAGAACCCAAAGTTCCAACTGCAGCACCAGCCTCTGAGCCACATATTAATCAGGTGTGTTTTCCACCCATTTGCTGTATTTTTCCCTACTACTTGAGGGATTGCTGAGATCACCACCTGTGCACCTGAGCCTCTAGCTAGTCGCCCCTATGCCTTGAAATCCCTCTTAATTGCCCTTGGACTTCTCTCTGCAACCTCATCATTACCAACCTGGATAACCAGCAAGGGGTAATAATCAGTTGACTGCACCAGAGCATGGAGCTTCTTTTTTACATCACTAACCCAAGCTCCAGGGAGGCAACAGACATCCCCGTGGGATGGATCTTGTCTGCAAATGGGCCCCTCTGTTTCCCTCAGCAAAGAGTCACCCACTACAATCACCCTCCTTTTCTTCCTTTTTGGGGAAGTCCTAAGGTGTGGGGGTGAATGACAGTCCCTGGGTGACTCACTGGATGAATCCCTGTCACCATCTTCATTCCCTTCTACCTCCAGAACCTCATACCTATTCTGCAAGCGTATTTGAGGCGGGGGTGTAGGAAGGGAAGAGGTATGCCTGCAACCCCGTATCACCTAGTTCAACCCCCCACTGCCATGGTCAGGGACACCTCCCCCTAGACCAGGTTGCACAAGGCCCCATGCAACTTTGTCTGTCATTGCAGCCTCACCCTTCCAGTGGTGTTTCAAGGCCCTTTGCAGAGATGGGAAGGAAACCGAGGAGAGAAGCAAGCTCTGGTACCTAATGGCATGGCTTTAGTCCTTGTAGGGGCATGACAGAGCTTGAAAAGGCAAATTATGGACCCTTCCCACCCATTAAAATTTCTTAGGTGCATTTTAAGGGTCCTTAAATCAGACTCAGGATTTTTTGTCACTGGCAGCAGTGCAGCCAGAGTCCAGCTGTGGATGCCTCTGAAGAGACATGCAGGCAAGGGAGGTGTAGGCCACCACCAGCCATGGAAATGCCTGGGGTGGCAGTTGCTTGCAAAAGGAGATAGCGAGTTGCTTCTGGGCTACAAACAGGCATCAGGGACAAAGAGCAATTCACTTGTGCAGAAACCAGTGGCTTTATTCAAGAGCAGGATTTCATCCTCACAGAGCAGGGAAGCCTTCCTGATGTGTTTTTCTCCAGAGGGCGCATGTTTCAGCTAGCCCCATCCCATAGACCAGCCCCTACTGATCATCATCACATGCCTTGATGATGTTTCCAGCAACTGTTGTTCAGAATAAAGTGATATTTCATGCACTTGGCGCCATTCTGCCCTGGGCAGATAGTCAAGAAAAGCAACTGAGGGGCCCTGGAGGGATGCTCGCATCTCTGCCTGCCCTGCTCCGCTCACCACTTGATTCTCTTTTAGTTTTATGCAAAATCAGACATTGAATCCACCATGGAAAAAAAAGATGTGGGAGTTCACATGCAGACCTGTTTTCAAAATGCTGGCCATTGTGTAGGGCTCTAGGTTCAGCTTATACCAGGTACCAGAGCCAGGTGCAACCCTAAGAAATGGATTAGTCTCCCAAACCTTAGGGTTCTTTGGGTGTAAAACCATGAACCAACATGAACCAGATCCACCTCCCGTTTGAATGCTGTGAATGCCTTTATTTTTAAAAAATTCATTAATTAATTAATTTTTATCATGACAAAATTAACTGTAAGTGCAACTGAGGAGCCCAGGCACATTTTCTCTGTGGGATGAATGAAAACCCTGGCTTACGGTGGCTCCCCCATCTTTTGTATCTGCTAGACCTAGACACAGCTTAAGACACATTTTATCTCCCTAGTTCTTACTCTCCATCAGTTCTTTGAAATTTTTGGATAAGCTTTTGTTTCAGTTATTGTTTTTGGCTTGAGGTTTTTGGTAGGGGGAGCAGGTTTTAGTTAAAATGCCATCCAGTGGTTCAGCTGGAGGATGATGGTTGATGATGCCTTGAAATTAGAGAGTGGCACAAGCCCACGAGATGTGAATATTAGGGCAGGAAAACAGAAGTTTACAATTCAAGTGCATTTTCAGTAGCTTCCCTGAAGCCAGATCTGCCTCTAAAGTGGTGGTTGAACTTCCCTGCACATCTGCTGTTCCTGCAGGCTCCTTCCACTCTCAAAGGGTATGAAGGGTTGGGAGGAATCTGCCTGGACCCTATGCTACAGAGAAAAATGGTGTTAAGCCTCCCATCAGCTGCATGGTTTGATTACTGGCTGGATACCCAAAAGGGTGCACAGGGTTTGGGGGTAGAGTCATTCTTGTATTCACATCTGCTGGCTTTCAGTCTTTACAAAGGCAAGGAGGAAGGGAGATGGACTTTGAAAAAAAAAACAAAACCTGAATATAAAAAGGCAGAGCCTGCCAAAGGCATAGGGAAGCTTTTGATTGTAGGAGCCCAAAAACAAAGCTGAACTGGAAGGGCAACATTGATTTCAAATTCCAAGGAAAAGCAGAGATTAAGAAAAAAATCCTGGCGCAAAAAGCTGCATTTAGAACAGGACAATGGGCAGGAGCATCCCTTCATACATGTCTCGTCTCTCAGGAGGGACATATTCCCATCTCCTCCTATCTAAACAGTAAACCCACTGCTCAAAGAGCCCACCCAATCTCTGTCACAACCGCAGTATGGACCACTTTGACAACAGTGATCTGCTCAGTTGCTCACAGCACGGGGGACTCCTGTGTGCAGAAGAAGATGGAAAAACAATGACAATGAGTGGGCAGAAAGGGTTTAGATATTTGGCAGGGTCTACCCAGGAACATACCTGTGGTTGGGGTGCAAGGTCTGTGACGCTGGTCTGGGAATTTTTACATCCACCCCCGGAGCATCCCAGGAGCATCCTGGACTCTTCCTGGGCTCTGGGTAGCTGCCAGCACCAGCTGCAATTTCCTTTAAAGCAAACCCACTGCCAGGGCTTTCTTATTGCCCAGACACCATTGCCAGATGGGATTTCAGGGATAATCTTCTACTCTCTTCTTCCTGTGAAAACTTCAGAAGGGTTTAGCATCCCTTTGCTTTCATCAGGCCCCAAAGAAACTTGCTGGCAAATGCACCTTATTATATATTCACCCCATATCTCTATATTCATTCCTATATTCATTCCTGGGTGTGTTGGGGCTCTGTTTCTGGTGGGACAGAGACCTGGCAAGACCTCTCAGGTCCTGGCAATTAATGGCCAATTTCTTTTTCTTATCACTCGGGACAGGTAGAATCATAGAAAAGTGAATATAAATATTATTTTTTCACCAGTATTTAGGTCTCAACCTCACAAAATCCCACCTTCGCTCAAGGATCACAGCGAGTCCAGGCACCTTTACTGTGAGCAAAGAGCTATTTCTGTGAGGTTGTGTAATATTATCTGAGTCCCCCTCACACCCATTCATTTTTTGGTGCAGGCTGTTTTACTGATTTACTTGTTTGACTGGTGATTTTGACTCATGCCCAAGGCTGATAAGGGGCATGACAGTAGAAATTTTGGGGTTCTGCCTGACTCAGGGTGATGGTAACAAGGCTTTTCCAGGATAAATTGTGATGGTTGAGGGTTACACTGTGCTGAGCAGATCTGGAACACGCCACTTCTGCCTTCCTGTGTGCAAGTGATGCCTTCTTTGTGGCTTGATGGTAAATTAGTGGGTAATATAAGACATTTTTACATAATAAAAAAAAAAAAAAAAAAAGACAATTTAATTTCAACACATCCAGGAACTTTGTTACTTTGCTCCCCACTCACCAAGAAATGGATACTGGATGCCAAGGGGCAGTGTGTGGTAGGTCCAGGAGCATTGTCACATAGAAAATTTCTCTTTTCAAGGGAAGCCAGTATTTTTAGTGTGAAAATGATAGTGGAAATACTTGTTACCTTGCAGCCCAGCCAGTCCTCTCCCAGTTCTGAGACTTGCCAACTCATTCCCTGCGAATCTAGGGGATTTGCAGACAATTGCTGCTGTGCAGCGCTCTTCCTTCAGCTCAGCATCGCTCTGTGGATGCATGACAGCAACATGGCTTAGGAATTGTGGACTGGGGATGGTGACCTCCAAAGAAAGGCCTTCTCTTTGCAAACTAAGAGATGGGATTTAGTGACAAGAGACAGACAAAATCTATGCTGTGACTGCCCTTTCTGAGCTTGCATGCCAGCCCTTCTCTCAGGTAGTGCAAACACATTCAGAGAGGTCACACTTCTCCCAGGAATGACCTTTCTGACTCTTGCTCCTGCTTTAATCTGCAGTCACAGATATCTGCCAGCTGGAAAAGAATGAGGGGACCTGCAGGGACTTCATGCTGAAATGGTACTATGACCCCAAGACCAAGAGCTGCGCCCGATTCTGGTACGGTGGCTGCGGAGGCAACGAGAACAGATTTAACACGCAGAAAGAATGTGAAAAAGTTTGCATCCCTGGTAAGCAGCATATGCGTGGCTGGAGAGGGGGCCAGCTGGGTCCCTGCCATTCCCAGTCTTGTGCTTGGTTGTGGTGCTCTGGACTTCATAGCAAGTCCTGAACTCTGTTTACCCTCCCTCAATATCATGCACAGCTTCCCCGAAATAACCTCATTTATTTTCTCTTTTCCTGATGAATCTTTTCAGGTAACATCAACCCTAACGTGGTGTCGGTGATAGGAACATAGAGCCAGCAACCTGCCAACACATACCTCTGAGGCAGACAGGAGCATCAACTCTTGCCACCTTACCCCTATAGAAGCGAAGGGTATAGACTACCTTGCACTGTACTATTTCATGCTTTTAAGTTCCCAGCAAACCTTGAAGAAAGTGTTTTGCTGTATGACCTATCGATATGGTGCTAAACTGTTCATGGACTGAGGGCTACATGTGTCCGGGTTCTATTGTATAGCTTCAACATTACCAAATATTTACCTAATTGCAGATGGTTGTAGTCTCTGAACATGTCTCTGAATGTCCCTTTCTTCCTAATTCCAGCAGTCTGCCTACCTAAGGCACCATAAAAATGAGACACACACAAAAAATCATAATAAGTTCTCTGCAACTGTTACATGCTTGCTTTTATCTTTTTTATAACAGAGAATAACTACACAAGTGCTTCAATTTTTCATTCTTCCTCTTTTTTTTTTTTTTTTTTTCTTTTGGTCTCCTTTTGCTGGATTAGATTTCAGACTAGATCTCTTATAAGCATTTGTAACATCCGCGGCCAACCAAACTAGCAAGGAAAAGGAAGCAAGGTTTCCGAATGCAAATGCACTGCTGGGACCAAGGCCTCAGTTAACACATTTTTACATTGTGGTGTGGGATGCCTCCTATGTTCTTCTGAAGTTGTGTGTTTTATAAAAACAAAAGCAATCTGGGGAGGGGAGGGTGGCACTGGGTGGGAGGGGGATTTTATTTTTATTGTGGATTCTTGTCAGGAAGTCTATACAAAGAACTTTTAAATAAAAGGTGGAAGATGAGATGTTTTGGTTGTCTTGGAGGAATTTAAACTCAGCTGGCCCTGGCCCCAAGCAACCCAGACTCAGCTGGCCCTGATTTGAGGAGGGTGTTGGACCAGAGGCATCTGGAGGTCCCTTCCAACCTGCGTGGCTCCATGACCCCCATGGCATTTATGGGTGTCTTCTTTGCTGCCCTTGTCCATGATGATTTTTACACCAGTCTATTCCCAGTCTTATCTGAGCTCATCCAGGGAAGCTAAAATTCACAGAAACAATGTGCATTTCCCTGCTCCTCCAAAAATCCACCCTAAAAGCACAGAGCAGATGAATTTGAACCCTCCAGGACACAAAGCAGCTCTGGGCTGTGGGGCTGAGGTCCTACATTTCCCCAGACCTTAGCTGTGGTCTGCAGGTGGCCTGGAGGTGTTGAGAAGGAAGCTGCTGCGGATGGGGCAGCTGAATTCCAAAACCAGAGTAGGTCCACAGCAGGGAGAGGGAGTTTATTCACCTCTGGGGAACAGGGTCACATTGATTAAATCTTGGAAAGGAGACAAAGGCTACAATTTCAGTCATAGCCAGTGTCTTCCTCCATGGGTCAGGGTGGGACTGTCACAAGGAAGAAGCAACATGGTGCTCACCTGTCCCACACTTTGGAGTGCTACTTTCTGAAGCACTTCAGGTGAGTCTTCAAGGACCATTACATGAGACACTCTACATGTTGTACACGGTGCCTTTGAAAGCAGCCCTCCCAGCAGGATGGTTTGCCTTCCACAAAACCATGTACAAGACCAAATAAAGCTGGCCATACACCTCAGGTTCTCTAGGCTTCACTGCACATGATCCACAGGGGACCAAGAGCCTCACTTTGACTTGCCCAGGTGAGCATGGTTGCAGATTCATCATGGCAAGGGGAGCGCACAGGGCTGCTCTAGGCTTTGTCCCTGTGGGGATTTACATTTTGAGGTGTCCCAGCCTTTATGTTGTTCCCAGCACGTGGAGCAGCCCAGCTCTCAAAACTTCTCATTGGTAAAAAGCAGGATTAGGGGAGGGTGGGGACTCTGCTCAAGTGGGGCTGAGACAAGACCTGGTAGCTGCACTTGGGAAGCTGGCACCCTCTCCTGAGCACATCACAAGGCCTTCATTAAAAAAGAGGGGAACGGATAACCTTTTTCTTTATTATAATAACCAGCTCTTTCAATGGATGCACCCAGCTGTGGCTGCTCCTGATGACAGAGCAGCCTGCCCTGTGTTATTTCACTGTGCATGGGGGCATGCCCAAGACCTCCTGGTTTTGCTCTTAGAGGGTATAAGAATTGCAGCAAGGTTAAAGTGATCCATGAACCACAGCATCATGGAATCACAGACTGGTTTGGGTTGGAAGGCACCTTTCAAAGCCATCTAGCCCAACCCCTCTGCAATGAGTGGGGACATCTTCAACCAGAATCATACTTCTTTCTGGCCTCCCATCCCTCTGCAGCACAGAAGAGGTTTATCCAACCCTGGTGCCACCTTCATTTCCCAGAGAAGCTGCTTCCACTGGACCATGCAGCATTCTGGGATGCGAAGCTGTGCTCTGGGCTTTCACAGCGTGCTGGGGAGGAAAGAAGGAAGCTTGGGAAGGGGCCCCCCGTTCCCACCCAGCTCCAGGGTTGTGGGGCATTATGTCTGCCTCTCCCAAGCCTTTTAAGGAAGCACATTACGCCCTGGGCCCTCAGCCAGCTGCCACGCAGGGTGACACATGGAAATCATCTGCAGCTGGGAGTGCATCTGCCAGCGTGGCTGCAGGACCAGACCAGGAGCAAAAATAGCTGAGCCCCGCCCCTACTCGAGCAGCTTGCTCAGCTCCTGGCTGCCAATGGTTAGCCCCAACATCCATGCCCCACTGGTCTTGGGGTGGCCCTTGACATGTCCCACCACCATTTATCAGCAGCCCCATGTTGTGGATGCAGCTGACATTGCCCTGATTGCCAAGTCACATCATGTCAGGGGAGGGGCCTGATCCCCTAATGGTTTTTTTTCAGTTCCCATCCCCTCATCAAAGTATCCTAAAAGAAATATAGACACTGTGTTGAGGAACTCAAGACATGTGATGGATGGCGCAGGTCCAGAGTTAGGTCACAAAGATGATCCAAGTCTGGAACCTCTTTGCTATGGAAACAGGCTGAGAGAATTGGTGTTGTTCAGCCTGGAGAAGAGAAGCCTCTGGAGAGATCTTATTGTGGCCTTTTAGTACTTTAAGGGAGCCTATAAGAAAGATGGGGATGGACTCTTCATCAGGGAGCATTGTGATAGGACAAGACGTAATGGTTTCAAACTGAAAGAGGGGAGATTTAGATTAGATATTAGGAAGAAATCCCTCACTCTGAGGGTGGTGAGACACTGGAACAGCTTCCTCATAGAAGTTATAGATGCCTCATCCCTGGATGTGTTCAAGACCAGGTTGGATGGGGCTTTGAGTAACCTGGTCCAGTGGGAGGTGTCCCTGCCCATGGCAAGGAGGTTGGAACGAGATGATCTTTAAGGTCCCTTCTAACCCAAACCATTCTATGGTTTTCTGTACTACAATCCAGAGGACACAGTCCTTCAAGAAAAACTTCTTCTGCAGACATCCCATCTGAATCTCTGTCATCAAAAATGCCGACAACTTTGCTTTGAAAGGTGCAGCATCAGCCTTTCACCCCTGCCTGAGAGTGAGGCAGCAAAGACATAAAAGCTGTCCTCAAGCCTCGTGCTTCCTGATAAGGTGAGAGCACATTGTGAAATATGAGCTTCACTGGAAGAAAAGTCTCTCAGAGAGGACCTGTCCTGTTCTAATGACATTTAGAAAGTCTTTCCATCTTTCAGCATAAGCTCTGAGTGAGCTGCCAGAGGACATACCCCATGGGTGGGCTGATGCTCTCAAACCAGCACCCAAAAAGGACTTACGTGTCTCAAAGAATGCTTTCTTGAGGCAGATCAGCTTAATAAAAGATACTCTCACCACATCTTGCTGGACCACAACAGCTACCACTTTTACTACTTCTACCAAGACATCCTATAAAAATGTTCAGCATCAGTGGAGATGGTAACTTGGCATCCTCCTCCTCTGACCTGCCCTCATCTTCTTTTGCATAGGCTTGGCCACACATTTTAGCATAACTCACCTGTGGGACTCATGCCCTGAGGCATCCCGAAGCAACACAAGGAAGGTCTGATCATTTATATCGACAATATGGGTGGGATATGTTTTCCTACATCAAGGTGTGTTATATCATTTCAGAAACCCTCAGGCACCAATTACATAGTACATGTGGGATCTCCTTAACCTTTACTATGTCTTCCAACCCCACACAGACATTGCTGACCACCATTAAGAATCCTGACTTGCAGCAAGAGCTCTCATTTAGGCAACCAGGACCCACTCCTAAATGGAGGTGTGGATGGAGGAGAGGATGTAGGACTTTATGGCTTCCTCTGGGCAACCTTACTGTGAAATACTCCATGAGGAGGACCACTGGGGGCTCTGCTGACTGTGACAGAATTAGCATTAGGACTTGAAGATAAAGCATGTAAATCCAAGACTCCTTGGACTTTATGTGGGTCTCCAAGGCAGGATCAACTCAACCTCCATCAACCCTACAAAGGTTTGTCTAACCTGTTCCCACAAAACTCCAGAGATTTAGGGCGATTACAGAATCATGAAAGCATGATAGTGGACAGTCCATGGGAGAAACTACACCACAGCTTTTGCAATAAGCCAGTGTGAAACCATAATTGCTCTGACTGAAACCCTCTTGGATGAACATGCTTCTCTGGGCTGTAAGTGAGCTATGAATCCACTGGTGAAAATCACACATTCAATACCAGAGCAGAGACATAACCTTGATATACGATACAGGTGGTATAAAAATGAAGAGTAGGACACACAGCTGAGTTAAGCATTGCAGCCAGACCATTTAGGACAGCACCGGCATTTAATGCTTGGTTAGGTTCTCATAACACTGTAGCTTTGCATTTCTTGGGAAACCTTTAAAAGAGAGGCAAAGTGGCTCTGACATGTTTTATTAGCCAGTATTACATTTATTACACCAGTAAAAGAAGCTAATCTAAAAATATGTAGATGTACACACATACCTGTCTAGCTCCTTTCAGTTGAAGTGGGTTTTCCAGCAAGGCCACACCAAAGCAATACTCTGCACTGCAAGTGTTGATGTTGCAAGGTCAAGAGTTTAAGGGAAAGGATGTCTTCTACCACTCTGGGTGTTCCTAGAAATTAGGACTGTATCCAAGATGTAGATAAACTTGAAGTGGCTGACCCTGTAAAAAAGGATCATCAGATAACTGAGACATAGGGTTGGGTATTTCCTTGGCCACAGGTCTTCTCTGTAGCCATCAGCCAACCCATTGTCCCTTCTTGTTTCAGCCTCCTGCTTGTGAGATGGAAATAATACATCTCCCAACCCTTAAAATCACTAAACCCCCGAGTAACAAGGAGATGATAAGCTGAGATAAAGGGATTTGAATGATGCTGGATTTTGTAGGTGTTCATTTGCTTTCTGCCTATGTGTAACAGTCCCTGCATGCCCATAAAGCTCTTTGGGGTGTGGTGGCTGTTCCCAGGGAGCAGCATCTCACAGGGAGCGCACCACCAGCAAACACAATTCACAGAATCACAGAATGGTTTCAACTGGCAGGGACCTCTGGAGATCAACTTGTCTACCCCCCCTGCTCCAGCAGGGTCACCCAGAGCAGAGTGCACAGGGTCCCATTGTCCAGCTGGGTTTGGAGGCTCTCCAGAGAAGGAGACTCCACAATCTCTCTGGGAAGCCTAGGCCAGGCTCTGGCACCCTCACAGGAAAGCAGTTTCTCCTTATGTTGAAGTGGAATGTCCTGGGTTCCAGTTTGTGCCTATTGCCCCTTGTGCTATCATTGGGCACCACCAAAGAGTCTGGACCCATTAAACTGGCTTCTCAGCCACTGGCATGCTGGCCACCAAGCCCAGCATCCCACATGGCTTTAGATCTTGAGATAATTTTAAACCCACAATAACTTCTCAGCCCTTGCACTTACCCAGAGCTGCAGCCCAGCAGCCACGGTCTGCTCACAAAATGGGAGCAGGCAGCTTGCTGGAAGTGCAGCATTTCCAAAAACAAACCCCGTGGTTAAATTGGACATGGCAGGGTAAACAGCCCCAGCAAAGAGCTAGGACTGCACTCCAGCTGTGGGATGATTTATGAGATGGCAGGAGCAGGTCTTTGCTTTGGTTAAACAGAGCAGATCCAAACCAGATGTCTAACCTTTATCTCGATTGCTGCGGAGACGGAGGAGCAGACAGGGGAGAGAGAAAGACGTTTGAGTTTCCATTAGCTGCCGCTCTGCTGTCTTCCAATGTCAGCTCATAAAGAAAAATGAACACCACCAGCCAGGAAACTTTGCTTTGGTGAACTATATGTTTTGTTTCGACCTTCGCTGCTATAGTGACCATGCCGAAAAAAAAGTGCAGCCGGCTGTGATGACCTCACTGTATTACTCTACTAAAATCTGATATTGTAAAGACATAACCCAGGCAAATGATTGAAGATCTGCACCACAGGCATGGCATGGCTGTGGTCTCCAGGAAAGGAGGGCTGAGGAAGGGGAAGTGCAGGGGGAATGAGGGCAGGGGATAAAGGCACTCATCTTTTGGGATTTTTTTCCCAGCCAGGGAGCAAGTGAGATGAGTGGGAGAGAGACACGGGAGAGAGACAGCCTCTGCCTTGTGTTCCCAGGAAAGCGGGGACATCTGGCCACCCATGATGAAAAGTTTTTGGGAAGGCTGTGCTGAAGGGCAACCACAGTCTGTGGTTTCACAGCCCAGTGCAAGCAAGAGGGATTTCCAAACTGAGGCCCTCCTAGCTCAGTGCCTAGACCAGGAGGGAAAAAAAACCCCAAGAATAACATCCAGCTTTTGAACCCATCAAAACCAGTTTCAAAACCTGGGCTGAAAGCACCCCAGTGTGCTGCTGGGAAACTCATCTGTGATCCAAGTGTCTCAATTTTAGGATAGCCTAGTAGGAAAAGGCCAAATAAACCATCACTCCTCAGAAAAAAAGATAGAAATTATTTAAGCGTCTATGCAATTAATATATATTGTTTATAAATGAGCATGGTCAATGAACTGGAGTGGAACTGACAGGCCTGAAAAAGAAGTTGCCAGGGATGAAAGCAGTAGTTTGTTACTTCTAAAATCCTTGTCTAGCTTTTCCAGCAGTGATTAATTCTGCAGATGGGGAGGTCGTGGTGGAGGTTAATGATAGAAAAATGAGCATTGCATTAGATTGACTGGAATATTGCAGAGGGCATGACACAGCCAGCTTTGGAAATAACTGGAACGCCACAGCCGGTCTTCTCCAGCGTATGTGTCTCAGGCCCCCCTGTGTGGCTTGCTGCTGCTTCCCTCCTCCAGCCCTCCAAGCATCCTCGTATTGACTGATGGTTTAACGGCAGCGCACGTAATTCTCGGATGACAGCATTACCACTTACTGCCTAGCAAGTAAGAATTGAAAACAAGAGCCATTTGGAAAGGAAAGTGAAATACACTCACTCACTTCTTACACTTTTTTCCCTGGAAATCTGGCAATTTTTGTGGCAAGAATGGTTTTCGAAGTTGAAGATGATCAATGGGTTCAAAGAGGCGTTTTTTGCAACAGGAGGACTAAATACGATGAGCCTGAGGCATCCTATTAACCCACAGCTCTGCTGCTCTCACAGCACCACATGTAGCTCCAGTTCAGTTTTTTAAGGCTGCTACCAATGATCTTGGAAAAGACAGCAGGCTTGACCCTTCAGTCCTGCCCTGGGTGCAGGGCTTGTTGGGTGAAATGTCCAGCTCCCTGGACTTGTGGGCTGGCAGTGCTCAGAGTCATGCAGGGGTGGATTTTGGACAGACGAGCTGACAGTTTGACACACAGCAAAAAAAATTGCCAGATCTTGAAGCCGTTTCCAAAATAATTACTCAGAATGCGCACCAACCAATGCACTTCCAAATGAGTTGAAAGACTCCTTCGTTTTCTCTGCGCTTTCTTGCTCTTTGTTCCTAGTCCCTCTGCCTCAGGCTGCAGACCATGGGCAAAAGCTCTCCTAGGCTAGATAAACCAGAGAGAAGGCAGAAATTTTTTGATGCTGAGGGTGGTAAGACACTGGCCCAGGTTGCCCAGAGAGGTGGTCGATGCCCCATCCCTGGAAACATTCCAGGTGAGGTTGGATGGGGCTCTGAGTAACTTGTTTTAGTTGCAGATGTCCCTTCTCACTGCAGGGGGGCTTAGACTAGATGACCTTAAAACCCAAACCAATCTATGATTCTATATATTACCCCATGAAACTTCAGTGGTCAGTCCCACAAGGTCTCTGAAAACAGTAACAGCTCAATATGCAGTGGTGTAACCCAGATTAGGTGCATCTTGGGACCCTCAGAGCTTGTGGTAGCTGCATTAGATGGTATCTGCATATTGCCCATAATTTCAGGAAACATGTGCTAGCTCTCCTGGCAAGGAGAATTTGCAGTCTCCTCTAAAGGGAGACTATTTCTTGAAATCGTCCAAGTCAGAGCAGCCTCACAATGCTGCCCAAAGAGCACTTTTTCCACCCACTTCCCAGTAGGACAGGGAAGATAGTGGAAAAGTGGAAAAGCCTTGTTAGGGCTAGAAAAAGTTCTGCTGTTTGGAAGAGCTGTGCGAGCTCTGAAGTGCTTAGTATTAAAACCAGCTTAACCCTGAAAGTGGGGGGCAAGCAAGGCAGCCAGGTGCTGTGCCTGCATGGACTCAAGGATGGGGTTAAACCCTTGATTAAAGAGTCTGACTTATGGGTTACTTTCCCATCTTTTGTACTTCTTCCCCAGACTGTCCAGAGCTGTATGTGCCTCCAACACAGGCCAGGTCCAGCTGCCTTGGGAAGGGGTATGAGTACAGGGATCCTTCCCACACTGGGTTGTCAGCACCCTATAGCTTCAAGAACCAGTAACCATCACCTGCTCATCTGCACTTAACACCCCAGAAGGAGTTCTTCCCCCAGTTAGGTGCTGTTTAATAGGGTTTTTTTTTTAATCCCTCTAAGGCGTCCCTGATGTGTTTGTCATTTCCCTGCCCCACCCCCGCAAAGCCCCCAGGTTGAGACCTTAGCTTTGGCCACAGACATTTGAGCATTGCTTGATTAGGAAATGGTGCACTGAAAGCAGAACCTCATTTCCACCCCTCTTTTTCTGCTGCTGCAATAGGCAGCTGCTGGAAGGTTGCCTCCTTTTATTTTAATCGTATTTTTGGGAATAAAAAAGCATTTTTGTTTGCAGTCCAGAGCCAAACTCATTGCAAAAGAGCAGGCTGTACTCTGGTCAGCCCTGTGCATCGTCCCTGCAGCTGTGTTCCATCGCAAGGCCATCTAATACTGGCAGTCACGTAAAGATGGGGAAGAGAACAACCCCTCTTGCAAATTTTCTTTGACAGCCTGTGCCTGCAAGTAGTAAGCTCAGCTCTCTCCCACGGCAGCTCCAGGATTTACTAAATCAGTGCTGCATCCATGTCCTCAGCTTCCCTCCTTGCAGATGTGGCCTCAAACCTTTCCCCAGACAGGTTTCCTGATGCAGGGGCAGATACTCAATCAGGGGCTCTTTCTGACTGGGTTTAAAAAGCCTCCCTTGTTACCCTGGGGTGCTACAACTATGCATCCCACCAAGCTCCTCCAGACATGCCAGAAGCTGCTCTTGATATATTTCCCAGCCTCAGCAGCAGCATGGGAACAGCTGGCACAAGAGGTGAGAGTGGCACTGTCAAAACACGCTACCTCCTGATTGAGTCCACCTGCATTTTACCATGGGTTGAATAACCCTTTTGCAGGTGGAGATGGAAGAGGATGAGTAGAAAGGATTTGTTTCTGTGAAAAAGCTACCTCCTAAAATTGCTGTTGTCTCCTCCTCAGCCCCAGCCCTGTATGTGTCTGCCTGCACCAGAAATTTCAGGAATTTCCATTGCACCCCCTCAGGAAATCTCTGCATCTTTCACAGACGTGTCTATGGAGGGACACTGATTGCACAAGACAGTCTGAGCACTGGGGAAGGGAGAGTCCAAAAAAAAGAAATAAGAAGACAAAAATCCCAAGTAGCGTCCCTGCTTGGAAAAAGCAGTCAGAAGTTTGAAGCACAACCAGACCACTGCTCTGGAAATCAAGATGAAAAATCTTGTGACATTAGGCTTTCTCAGGAAGTTGCTATTTCCCAGCTGTAAAGCCCTGGGAATGTCACTGTCAGTCCACAGTGGACTTAAGAAGATCTAGAAAGACGATGATGCAGCAACCAAGGAGCATCTTGCAGTGAGCTTCCCACTGAATGCCATTCACAAGACTGTGGCAGCACAATATAGGAGAGCATGAAATACAAAGAGTTCTTCATTAGTCATTAATTTGCTCTGAAGGTGCAACACCTGGAAGATGAATGTGCACAGGACTGGACAGAAAATGAGACACCACCTTCCAGGTCTCCTTCTGGTCATTTCTTTGCTTCAAAGAACTCCCAACACTTGGGGACAATGGGGAGTTACATTTCTTAAGAGTATTTTGAAATAAAACCAGAGCAGGCTTGTATTGCACAGAGACAAGGACAGAGTGTGGGTCATGAAGCTGTGGAGCAAGAGATACAGGAGAGAGCTGGTCAAGAGGAAAGGGGGCTGAGGACATGTTTATGTGTATCCCTACATGCGTGCCTGAGGAAATCTCCCTCTTGCTCAAAGCAGTGCAATTTATGTTTTTTAAAACAAGGACACACATTCCAAGAAGTTTTGCTGAAAGTTTACAGATATGTTGGCAAACCACTTGTAAATGGATTGAGATGGTTATCCCAAGGGAGACAGTGCAGTCCCAGATTTGTCAGGGATCACATCCCCAAGGAATAACACCCAGCTTCTCTCTTTTGGAGGCTGGAAACAGGAAAAAATAAATTTAGCATTAAAAGGTACAAAAGAAGTTTGTCCAGCCTGCTGAGCAGTTGTAGGATGACAGATACACCATGAACATGAGTGATGGGATGGAAATGGAGATCATAATGAGCCTAGAAAGCAATAAGCCAGGACCCCAAAAGATGTCCAGTTTATATGGTGTACATTTTATCCCCCTATAAGCCATTACCCTGGCAACATTAAAAAGCACGTTATAGAGGAGTGAGCACTTCAGCAAACAGCCAGGGCAGTCCCAGCACACCGGAGCCATTCACTTCCCAAGGATCACACCTGCTGACTGCTGCCAGCCCACCTGTCCCTCTCTCCATCAGCTCCCATACCTTCCCCATGCTGGCCATTTCATGCCATCCTGTTGCCATCAGGCTGGGAGGGGGGTGGGTGTTATATCTTGTTCAACAGGCTTACCCTCTTGCAATGGCACAGGCTTGAGGCGGACCCCAGGGCCCATCACCCTGGCCTTGGGGCAGCTCCTCTCTGTGGGGTGCAGTGATACTTTTCCCTTGTGCTCCTCCATTCAGCAGCTGAAACCAAGCCCTAAGGTCAGACCCTGTCTGACTTTTCCAATCCCTTCCCAGGGGCAAAACAAGGGCTCAGCCCTCACCTGCACTGGCTCCAACGGCACATGGTGGCCCCAGGCTCGCCAGGCTGGGGCCAGACCCCAACTGTGGCCGGCACCGGGCTGAGCGTCGCCTCAGCGCATCCCACGCGGATCCAGGGACCCGGCAATGAGCCACATTAGCTCATTGCTGGGGTGTTGCCAGCCTGACTGGGGAAGGACGGGAAGAGAGGAAAAGCAGCAGAAGAAAAAGTGGGACTAAAAAGAAAAAAGGAAAGGAGGGGGTGGTGGAGAGGGAGGGGAAGAGAAAAGAAAAAAAGAGAGAAAAAAGGAAAAGGACAATGTAAAAAAGGTAAGATAAAATGAAAAAAAAAGAAAAAATAGAAAAAGGAAGGAAGGCAGGAAGGAAGGAAGGAAGGAAGGAAGGAAGGAAGGAAGGAAGGGAGGACGGAAGGCAGGA
>JANHGN010000311.1:25528-41976 GCA_024605025.1 Megaceryle maxima
CTGGCTCCAGCCTCTTTTCAGGGAGTTGTTGCGAGTATGAAGGTCTCACCTCCTTTTCTCCAGGATCAATAACCCTAAGTCCCTCAGCCACTTCTCACAAGACTTGTGCTCTAGACCCTTCACCAGCTTCATTGTCATTCTCTAGACATGCTCCAGACCCTCAATGTCTGTTTTGGAGTGAGTGGCCCAAAACTGATGCAGGATGCAAGGGGTGGCCTCACCAGTGCCCAGACCAGGGAGACAGTCCCTGACCTAGTCCTGCTGGTACAAGCCAGGATGCTGGTGGCCTTCCTGGCCACCTGGGCACATGCTGGCTCATCTTCAGTTAGCTTTCAACCAACATCCCCAGGTCCTTTTCTGATGGGCAGTTTCCAGCCACTCCTCCCCCAGCCTGGAGCATTTCAGGGAGTTGTGACCCAAGTACAGGACCTAACTCTTGGCATTGCTGAACCTCATCCTAGTGGCCTTGGCCGATCCTCTGGGAATAGTAAAAGGATCTCCAAGACAGGATTTTATTTGTACTGTCCTTGTGGGAGCTGGCTTGGAGGACACCCTTGGGCTGGCTCATCCTCAGCACCGTGAACAGTACAGCAATGGAGGTGGGTTGTTTGCCCAGACCCAGCAAACCACACAAACATTCATGATGCCAGCAAAAGGGGACTGAGAAAAAAACAGACCTTGGGTAGCTACAGATGTCCAACGTGTGCTGCTGCTTTCTGGCAGCAATTTTATTAGCGAGGAGAGGCGGATAAGGATCCTTTCCTCCCAACGGTGAACCCAGCCCCACCAATCACTTGAAAATGTGCGAAAAACAAGTAAAGTTCAGGAGTGTTTTAAGCTGTTTCTCATTAGCATGGGAAGCAGAGGAGCATAGTAGGGAGCTTGGAGTGGAGCAGGGAGGCTGCTTCTCTGTGCATCACCCGTGGGGATCCTATTTTACCCTAAAAAGGGGCAACTGGCACACCCAGTCCTACTGGGATGTTTTCCATATTTCTTCAGTAGTGACCGTTCTCATTGCAGCTTTCTCCTATACCTGGGCATCTGTCAGGACCTTCCCAAACTCACCTCTTGTCACCCAGGGCCACAAGCAGCTTGTCATCACTGCCTGAAGTCTCTCTGATGTGCCAGTGCTGAGGCTGGGAAGAGCCAAACCCTGTGTGTGGCAAAGGGTCAGAGCAAGGACACCCACAAGATGAGAGGGTGGGGACAAAGAGAAGGGAGTGGAGATGTTTTGGAAGAACAAAGAGAAGGAATGAGAAGCACGATGTGAGAGCACGGCCCACTACCAAGGAAGGGAGATGCACGACCAAGAACATTGGCCTGTTTGCAGTCAGCCCAGAGATGGTGGGAGCATGTCACAGGGACATGCACAGAAAATTGGAAATCTGCTGGAAAAGTGCTGCAGGGAAAGTCTTGTGCTGATGCAGAAAAAGACACGATGACCTCAAGGTTTGATGACACCTGTACGTATTTCCTGTTAAAAACATGAACCTGAGCCTCCTCATGATGAGCACCAAGGACCACAACCCAGGGAACTGGCCCAGTCACTCCTGCACACCCCAAGCTCACAGGGCTTTCAAAAACTACTTCTGCCTCAAAATCAAGGACAAACCCTGATGCCTTTCCTCCTATGTATTCCCAATCTGCATGTAAAACCAGTAAACTATTATCTGCATAGGAGCAGACATTAATTAGACTGCAATTTAATTGTGGCAGGGTAGTTTTAGGTTAGGTGTGAGCTGAAACAGCAGCTTTGCTGCCATGCACAT
This sequence comes from Megaceryle maxima, assembly GCA_024605025.1. Taxonomy (NCBI): domain Eukaryota; kingdom Metazoa; phylum Chordata; class Aves; order Coraciiformes; family Cerylidae; genus Megaceryle; species Megaceryle maxima. The sequence continues at coordinate 27,298 of JANHGN010000311.1, forward strand.
GGTCCCACATTACACCATCAGGCTTCGTGGATGCATCTCTCCCCATCTCTCTACCACACATGGCACCTATAGAAATATAAGAGAAACCCAGGACTTGCCTGCCTGCTGAGCTGTGTTCATAGACCAGCGCTGGGCCTTTTAGCAGCTTGCTGGAAATGAAGAGCGAGCCAAACCACAGGTTCAGGAGATGCCAAGGGCTGTACTGGCATCTCCTAAACCTTTCGTAGCTCAGTGGGATGAAGTCTGGGGGCAGGCACATCCCCAGGGTCTGGCTGCAGTGGAGTGTATGTGAGCAGATCAGTTTTACACATCAAACACCAAGGTCCACCAGAATGAAAATAGCCCGTGAACTTAAAATAATTTTTCTATTCAGCAGTGAGCAGCGGGAGAAGAGGAACCCTCTGCAGAGCCCACAGGGTTGTGTCAGACAGGGAACCTCCTTTCCTTGGTGAAGAACCTTTTCCCTCATGAACTAGACACGGTGCAATGCAATTAGTGGTAATTAGCTGGCTGTGAGCCAGCAGCAGGACATTTGCACTGTAAGTCACGGTGCCGGCTGCACTGCTCTGCCAGTGGGACTGCTGCCCCTTTCCCAGCTCCCCCCGATGCTGGTTTATTTTTGTGCTCAGACGACCTGGGCTTGGGAGAGCTTTGAAAAATAATTTTTCTACTGCTTAGGATTATAAATTGGTGTTGAAAAGTTGGAAAGTAAAACTCATCCAACTCTTACCGCCACTAGCCTAGACCCAGGGTAATTTTTCTGTTTTTTTTTTTTTTTTTTTTGTCTAATTTTAATAACCGTGCTAAGAATCAGAAGGCAGAAACAGTTCAACAGTTCAAGTTCCAGTGAGTGCAGCAGGTTTGGGGATTGAGATCTTCCCATCCCCAGACCCCATCCCTGCTCTGAGGCCAGAAATCCTGAAGGTTTCAGCTCCCATGGAGCCATATACGTGAAGAGAGCAAGAAGTAGGAGTGCCACCTGCTGACACTGGGGATTATATAGTGTCATCTATACATTAACCCCTCAGCTGCTGAGGTCACTTCACCTGTCTCCAAGGCAGTCATCCACTGTGTCCAGCCAGCACTTGCCTTAGGGAAACACTGCTGGTGATGGTGCTCCTCATACTCCTGGCAGGAGGGGACAACATTGACTGCTCTGATTTCAGACCCAGCTGCAAGGCAAGGGGAAGAAGAGCTGTAAAATTACTTTTTTTTTTTTTTTGGAGGGGAACCACATACCAGAAGTACTTCTTGCCAATGGGCCTGGTTGGTGGTAGAGCATTTTCAGGGGCTTTTATTTGTAGTTGATGGCTTTATACATTTTTTTTTAGAGAGAGAATCATAGAATCATTTGGGATGGAAGGTACTTTAAAGATCATTTAGTTCCACACCCCCTGACATGAGCAAGGACACCTCCCACTAGACCAGGTTGCTCAAAGTTCTGTCCAACCTGACTTTGAACACATCCAGTGATGGAGCATCCACAGCTTCTCTGGGTAACATGTTCCACTGTCTCATCACCCCCACAGTGAAGAACTTCTTCCCAATATCCAATCTAAATCTCCCCTCTTCCAGTTTAAAACTGTTACCCATCATCCCCTCACTACACACCCTGATAAAAAGCCCCTCTACATCTTTCCTGTAGGCCACCCTTAAGTACTGGAAGGTCACTATAAGGTCTATATAGAGGAGCTGAATGACTCTCTGGAAAGACTCAAGGGCTTACAAGGTAGTACTGAAACCCCAACAGAATCTCCCTGAAGAGGGGGGACAGTGAAGCCTTGGTGGGGTGGGAGCAAGAGGAGTTTTAAAAATCTGTTTAAAATGTGTCATGGTTTAGGGTCAGGGCGGCCCCTTAGACCTAACAGATGCTCTCTGTTAATCCCCCTTCCTCCCCAAAGGGGAAGAAAAAAGGAATAAGGGAGAGAGACTTAGTGGTTAGAAAAGGAAACTAGAACAGCTTTAATGAGAATAATAATAATAAAATAGAATATGTACAAATATATACAAAACCAGTATCAAACCCAACCCCCCTGATAGTAATTACATCACTGTCACCACTGGTGTTGTGAGCAGGCACTGGGGGTCACAGCCTGGGCCCCACAGCAGATGGGGGCTGTGTTCAGGAGCTGGATTCTGCTACCGGATTCAGGAACACGGGATTGAAGGCAGAATGGACAGAGTCCTCCTTGGAAGTTCCGAGGAAGCAGTCCAAGAGGGAAGAAGAGCCCCGGAAAAAAAACCCCAAACCTATAGACCGTTTGGATCCCTCTGCTTTATACCAAATAATGTATATGGGCTGGAATCCCTCGTTGGTCAGTTTGGGGTCACCTGCCCTGTCTGCTCCTCCCTGCAGGTGCAGCCTTTCACTTTCTGCACCCCCAATGTGGTTCACAAGATCCAGCAGTGGCCTTGGTCTTCACACCAATCCTTGGTAGTAACTCTAACCATGGGGTGTTCTCACTGCTAGCAGCAGACACTGTGAAGACAGGCTGCTAACTTCAGACAGTGCAGTTAGTTAGAAGTACTGAACTGAAAAGTAAAATCACTGAACAGAATTAGTTCTGTTCTCACTCGAACCAGGACAAAATAGAAAATATTTTATGACTCTTTTCATAAGGCCATATCCTGCTGGGCACTCACAACCCTCATTGCATTATCACAGCTTTTACAGACTGACTTTTTGGAGGGAATTGGCAGCAGCAGCAAAGCCCCAGCCCCAGCCTGTTTTGAACCCAATCATAGTCTGGTCCTGCCAGAGCTCTTGCCATCTGGGGAAGCCATTGTGTGTCCAAATGCTGGGAAAGGAAAGAGTACTCAGGAGGGAGGAAACCTCCTCGCAGCCCAAGTGTGGCAAATACAGCCCCAGACAGATTCAGACCACCATAAATCATGAGCAGCAAGACCCTCCCTGCCCAGATCCCCAAGGACACCTAGGAGATGCACCTTTTCCAGGGCAGCCCCAAACTGCTTCTCTTTGAAAAGCAAAAAATACATCAGATTGAACTCTGCACTATTCAGATGGCTACCACTTATTTCATCCAGTAGTCTCATTCTTGTGGCCACAAGCTTCTTTTGGGAAGCTATTTGCAAAAGTGACATATGGTCTTGTTTTTTTAACTCACAGCACACTCATTATCTCCCAGGGGTATCAAAGCTTAACAAGCTTTGGTACAGTCCCACACTGGATGTCTGCTGCAGCCCTATCGACGTGGCTAATTCTCAGGAAATGCTAAAAATAAGCCAATAATCCACCTAGCCCTCAGCACTGCCATTTTCCAGAAACTCAGGGATTGCTACCAGCTGATCCAAGGCAGAATTTCTAGTAATTTCCTCCAATAAGGATATTTTTCCTTTACTTCACTTACACAATTGTCTGCAGAAAGCTTTCCTTCACCATGTGGTTTCTTGTGTTTTACAGGGATAGCCAAACACCTTCTTGCAAGAGCAACCAAGTGCCCAAAGCTAGGCATAAAAAGACTCAGTGCTTTCTAGTAATATCTTAATATAGTAATACCTTAATGCAGGAAAAACTTCAGCTTTAACTTTGCACCCTCTGATTTCCTGGGGACTTTGATGTATGAAAGGAGACGGCAGAGCCCTATGCTCATCCAAAATCCATCCCCCCCTACACGCTTCCCAGAGGCGGCAGGGTTGACTGCTGGGCTGAAAATGTGTCCTCAAAAGCTTTGTTATTTGGCTGCTTTCCTTGTCAGTTTTCAGAAGGAACATCCAGGCGATATTGCGCAGCAAATAAAAGCTAGGCATGAGAGCCCAACTTTCCTGGCAGCTGCTCGGGGCATGAAACTGGCAGGTAACCAGATGCTGCTGGGCTGTGCTGAAAAACACGTCCCTGTCCCACTTCAGAGCTCATTCAAAGCTGAAAACCTTAATCCTCCCACCCTTAACCTTGCAGATGGGAGAAAACAAGTTTTTCTATGTAACAGCTTAAATTAGGAACAGCCTGAACACCCCACTTACTTCTCACAGGGGCAGGAAAGAGCCTAAACCCTGAGGAGAGGGGTGCAATGCTGAGCAAGGCCTCCAAGCTGCTTCTCCACAATGGACACAGATAAGGACCAGGCAAACCCCAGCACCCAGGGATGTATTACCAAGGCCAGGCTGATGAGTGAAGGAACCAAAGACATTCCTGCTTGCTTGCTTAATTTTTAAACAAGTTCAGACTTGCACAAAACCAGCCTTTTTGGAGGCTTTATCCCCTTAGTGGGGCTGGCAAATGCAACCAGCCACCCAGCTGACAGCCTTTTTTGCAAGAGTGCAAGGGGAGAGCTGGGCTGATGCATCCCTATGACACAAATACTCAACTGCAGCCTGACTCTGGTATTGGCCTAAGAGGGAGAAAAAAGCAGAGAGCCAGCCCAAGGGTAAAAGGCAATAAGATGCACGTGGTTGGGAAGCGCAGAGATCAGCACCGCTGGGAGCAGACAGGTTTCCTACAGCTCACACTGGTGAAAGGGAGATGTGGCTTCTTTGGGAATGAGCATCTACAATAACATGCTGAAGTGGGTACTTGGAAGGCATGGCTTGGAAACCATCACCATAGGTCTAAATATCACCGTAAATACAGACCTCTCTTCCCACCAATACAAAAGATCCTGTTTCGTACCACTGCATTCTTCAGTTTTTAGATTGACTTTAAGTTTGCTGAGCGCAGATTCAATGTTACCAGGTGTATAGCAGAGCACAACAGTCCTGTAACGTTCTTTATAACTCATTAAAATCCTCGGAGACATAGAAGCACAGAATCATTTAGGTTAGAAAAGACCTTCAAGATCAAGTCCAACCATTAACCCAGCACTGCCAGGTCACCACTAAACCATGTCCCTCAGCAACACATCTCCACGGCTTTGAAACCCATTCAGGGATGGGGACTCCACTACTGCCCTGAGAAGCCTGGGCCAGGCCTTGACAACCCTTTTGGTGAAAAAGTTGTTCCTAATGTTCAACCTAAACCTCCCCTGGAGCAACTTGAGGTCCTTTACTCTTGTCCTGTCACTGGTTCCTTGGGAGAAGACATGATCCCACCTGGCTCCAGCCTCTTTTCAGGGAGTTGTTGCGAGTATGAAGGTCTCACCTCCTTTTCTCCAGGATCAATAACCCTAGGTCCCTTGGCCACTTCTCACAAGACTTGTGCTCTAGGTCCTTCACCAGCTTCATTGTCTTCTGGACACACTCCAGCCCCACAATGTCTTTCTTGGAGTGAGGGTCCCAAGACTTAACACAGTACTTGAGCCCCATCTGGGGTCTGCTCAGTTCCACATTCACTGGGCACCTCCTAAGCCAAGACTGGCAAGTGTCACTGAAACATGCCAGTCTTTGCCCCAAAATCCACTGTAAGATCCAAAGTCTCTCTCCAGACTCCTCTTTTTATCATCCCACTTTCTTATCCATCCAGCAGCTGTCCCTTCCTCTCTTACCCTATCAGCAAACAGCAGCATCAATAAAAGAGAACTTTATTTCTATGTGCAAGGGCCTGGTGTTATTTCAGTAAAAGGAAAGTCACTCAGATAAAAATACACAGATCCCAGAGAGGTGGTGATGGTCATGGCAGGGGTTGGCTGAAGCAGGCTGTGTGTGCTGCCAAGGCAGCGGGCAGGCATGGGTGCGATGCTGTTTGCTATATATTTTTACAGCTGAAAGAAGTAGCTGGTCCCTATCCCGGTATAAACCTGGCAATGAGCCAGGGAACCACATTTGCAAAGGAGAAGGTTCAATTATTTAATTCTGTTCTTTAATATTCTGAAAATGAACATAGGCTGCCAAATGAAACAGAATGAAAACCTTGGCACAAACAGGAGGGGAAAAAGTTAGGTGAACTTTTTTGATATATGTGCTGGCTGAAAGCCCCTCCCTAGAGATGCTTTTCATTTAAGGCTTTTAACTCTTTGTGTCACTTGATGAAGACAACAACAACAGTGCTCACGTGTTGGGGTTTTTGCCTTGCCCTTTGCCTTCTTGCTGGCACAGGATGCCACAACCCTTGCTCATGATGTCTCCTGTGCTCAGAGAGGGGACAAAAAGAGAAGGAAAAGAGCAAAAAGAATGATTTCTAAGTCCAGACTGATCTGAGCACACGGCATTTCCTCCATGTGGCTCTGCATCTCCACTTAGACCCATGCAGGTGGCCTCTGCCCCCTCGGCAGAAGAAGAGGATCTTCTCTCTTTGTCTGGTATGAGGCTTTTGGAGAGGTGTAAAAGTCCTCACCTCATGCTTTGCACCCACCACCATCCGGTGCAGGGCAGCAATGTCAGGTCCTTGTTTTAAAGCACTAGTACCTTATGTCCTAGCTGCTTTTATAGCACCTTACAGTTCAGCTGCATTTTTTTACTTCTTTTTTCTTTTGAGATTAATCATTTTATTAAGTGGTTTATCTGCCTGGTACCAAATGTTCACCAAAAAAACCCACCAGAAATTAAAAAAATACTTACATTTATTCCAGTCTAGCAAAATAACAGTATCAGACAATTTGAGTGGGAACTATTTGCTGTTATGGCTTTATGCAGACCTGAGTGCGCACAAGGACACGCTGCCCAAGGGCTGGCAGGGCCACAGGACCTACACAAATCCTGCCCTCCATCAATGGGGTGGAAAAGGTGACATGGATTGATCATGGTGAAGACCAGGCAATATCAGATGATCATGGAATCATGGAACAGTTTGGGTTAACCCTTAAAGACCATCTAGCCTAACACCTGCACTGTGCAGGGACGTGTGCAACTACAGCAGGTTCCTCAGAGACTTGTCCAACCTTACCTGCAATGCTGCCAGGGATGGGGCACTGACCCTGGGTAAACTGGTGCAGGGTCTCACCACCCTCACAGTAAACAATTTCTTCCTTCTCTCTAGTCTAAATCTCCCTCCTTTAGTTTAAAACCAACACCCCTTGTCCTGTCACAACAGGCCCTGCTAAAAAGTCTGTCTCCAGCTTTCTGATAGGCCCCTTGAAGTACTGAAAGGCCACAAGAAGGTCTTCCCAGAGCCTTCTCTTTTCCAGGCTGAACAACCCCAACTCTCTCAGCCTGGCCTCACAGCAGAGGGGTTCCAGCTCTCAAGGCATTGCTGTGGCCTCCTCTGGCACCACTCCAACAGGGCCCTGTCTGTCCTGTGCTGAGGATTCCAGAGCTGGATGCAGCACTGCAGGGGGGTCTCCCCAGAACAGAGGGGCAGAATCCCCTCCCTCAACCTGCTGCCCACACTGATCTGGATGCAGCCCAGGATGCGACTGGCTTCTGGGCTGAGAGTGCATGGCGCTAGCTCATGTCCAGCTTTTCATCCACCAGTATACTCAAGTCCTTCTCCACAGGGCTGTACTCAATCCCTTCACCCTCAGCCTGTGTTGATATTGTAGATTGCCTCAACCCAGGTGCAGGACCTTGCACTTGGCACTGTTGAACCTCATGAGGTTCACACAGGCTCACTTACCAAGTTTATCCATGTCCCTGTGGATGGAGTCCTGACTTAGAGTCATTAAGTAATGCAGAAGTTAAGTATCTATTTTGTTACCTTCATTATTTCACTATCAATATCAGCCTTAATTCTTAATTTTCAAGTTGCTGCTGAAGTCTCCCAAGCCTGCACTATGCTAGACACCAGCTGGGAGTTCCTAGACTAGCTGTTCCTGTTGGATGCAGCTCACAGATTTTGTCAACCAAACAGCTCTAAGACAAAATTGAGATGACCTGGCCAGTTTAAGAATAACCACTCATCTGCATCTCCTGGGGCTCCCACCCTCTAGAGATGGGCTGGTGGATCGTGGCAGAGGTATCTGGACCAGGCCAGGGGAATAGCTGCAAATACCCTTTGCATTTGCCATTTGCTATTGCTGCTACTCCTGACCAGTACTGGGAAGTGCTGGCTGGTTTTTGGCCTGCCAAAGAGAAACAGATTTTGCTTGTATTTTGCCTGAGGTTGCTCATTTACATCTGCAGCCTGATGTGCAGAAAACTCCCCTACTCCTGATGTGATTCTTCAGCATTTTCTTCAGCCGCTGAATCTCTCACACAATTGCACTGGCACCGAGGTCAGAAAAAATTAGTCATGGCCTACTTCCCTCCTGTGCCAAGGAGGACAGAAATGAAAACACCCACATTCAAAAACAGTTGATGGACTGAATCCCATCCCAGAGCTAACAAGCTAGAGACATTTACCCCAGGAATTTACTCTAGGCAAGAGAGCATTAGCCACTTGGACACCTCCTCAGTTAAATAAAGGAATATCCGATTCCAAAAACCTTAAGCTTTCAGGCCAATGAGTGAATAGGTGAGGACTTTGGAAAGAAGTTTGTGTTATCAATTATTTCCCAAGAAATGATATTCCCATGCAAGAGCTGAGCTTGGCCTCAGGGAGATGGAAATGATCCTTGATCCACCTTCCCTGCAGCAGCTGATGCTGGAAACCTCTGCTCTCCCACCCCAGCCACCACTGCTTGGAAAGTGTAGCTTCTGTCCCTGTCTGCAGCCCTTGCAAAAACAAATGAGTCAAACCTCAGGAAAATCGTGATGTTATCTTAAAAGTCAAGGTTTTCAGAGAAAAAATGGTGTTATCTTTGTTTCACTTATTCTCATGGTTTTTAGGGGTTTCATACTTAGGCTTACCTGTGAATCCTTCCCTAGGAGGACTGGAGACTCCCCATGATCTGCGATTTCAGGGCAGATCCCAGACCTGCAAGCTGTATGATAAAAGTGGGCTTTCACTCTCATTTTTCCCATTTCTGAAAGATAAAAAAAAAAACTAAAACACCAAACCACAAAAAACCCATTAAATTCTTCCTTTGTTTTCAAAGCAGAAATTCCTTGTTTGACTGCTGACACCATCTGAACCAGTCCCTGCTGAAGCCAGTGCTCAGAGGGTGCTAAGGTGTACCATGGAGCAAGGGCAGCTATAATTCAAGCCTCTCAACACTAAACCTCACTCCTCTGTCCTCCAGCTCCTTACTCAGCTTGGCTGGGTTGTTGTGCTGGAACACATGGAGGCAAAGGTCCATTGCATGAAGGGCAAGGCAGGGACTGCCCAGTTGATAGATAACTGTGGGTAAGAAACTCTGTCAGCTTCGAGGACATCTGGAAGGAGCTAGTGTCTAGAGCTACTGTCATCAGGATGAATCTTACCTGCAAATACCTTCATGATACAATCCTGATGCAGCCATCTAAAAAAAACTCAAAAAACAAACAAACAAAAAACCAAGAGGTAAAAATGGTGAGAATAGAACATGAACAGGACCTCAAACTTCAGGTAGGTCAGGTTGCCCAAAGCCTCAGAGCAGGGCTAAAGATGATGAGAGTAGTTAAAATTAAGGTGAAAAAACACCTGCAGTCTTGGGATCCCGAACAGAAAGTAGCTCTGGCCTTGGATCATTTGCAGGATAAGGAGTGCCATGGTATATTTGGGGTTTCTCCACTGTTGCCTATCAGTCCTTGCACAGACGGACCCTCAGCTGCTCTCTGCCATTGAAGAACGTGCTTTTGCTGCTAAACTGCAAATAAACTCACAGTATAGAATTTTCCAAGTTCCCGTTTTGATTTGTTCTGCTAACTAACATGCCCAAAACATTTAAGCTCTAGGGAGTTCCTGAAGGATATGATCACTAACAGACTAACTGGTGGAGGCTAGACCCAAAGAGCAGTAGCTTCTTTTCATGAAAGATACCCTGTTTACTTAAAGTACATTTATTGGCAGCTACAGTTAAAGGAAGGGGATTTTATAGGGTGCAAAGTCCCCTGCTACGTGTCAGATCTACAGCAGACAGTGCTGCTCTCCTTCCTTCAAGCTCCATGGGGCTGGCAAGGGTGAAGGACATGCCACAGTCACTACTGTTCACTTACTGATCTTGCTCCCAAGATAAATCCTCAGCCAGGAATCACATATGGGGATACTTCCATTTTAGGAAGTGAGCTGTTATTTCATTTCTTCTGGCTGACATTGACTTAGGCAGTTAGACACCGATGAGGGACAGAGCCCTTGAAGAACACACTCTGCTGCCTACAGTGCTTTCAATTTTCAGCAGGTGTCTTTCACCTTTGCACTTGGTGATGGCTGCTTAGAGAGGTTACAAACTGAAAGGCAGATGCAAGGGCTGATTTTGAAACAATCTTCTCCACAGTTAAGAGTGAACAATTATTGTGAAGATGTGAAATACCACTTTGAATAATCTACTAGCTGGTAAGCGACGTGGCTTGGATCTGAGCTGCAGAACATATCATCTAAGCAAGCAATCACAAGACACAGCGTACAGAGAAACTGTCCTTCAACATGGACACAAACAACCCTCCCATCTCACTGAAGGCTGAGGGATCGTCAGAAACAGAGCAGCAGTGGTATGTTTGAGGGACAGCTACAGCAGCTCCCAACATAAAGATACAAGAACCAAGTAAACTATGAGTATGACCAGTGCAGGTCAGCCCAGCCCCCTGCCTCTTCATTAAGGAGGCAATCAGATAATTTTGGCCAGACATCTGCTTTGCAATGCTCCTGCAGTGATGCTACCACGGGACTGGACAGAACTCACCACCTTGCAGAGTCCCCAGGGAGCTTTCCCAACTGAGGGTGCTGTGGCACACAGCCCCACTCCGCTCTGCTGAGTGGTCACAACCCCACACAGAATTTCATCAGGGGTGTGAGGAAATAGGGACTGTCACAAGGGTTTCTGCTTGCAGATATGACTCACCAAAAACCTGGCTTTGTGCTAATGGCTGGGCCCATCTAACATTAGAATAATAAAACAATCCCATGCGACAATGCATCTGTCAGAGTCTTCCTATCACACTGTGTTAATTTCCACCCAGGGAGCCCCACCACCATCAGTGCTTGGCCACTCACCAGCATGTGCTTCCAAAGGAGGCACCTCTGTGAAGAATGGTCTCAATGGGACATGTGATCCAATGAGACCATCAGAGAAGTACTGCTCTTCTTCCCCTCAACAGTGAAGACTGCTGCATAATGGGTCTTGCACTTGGGTCAAAACAACCCCCTGCAATGTTCTAGGCTAGGGGAAGAGTGGCTGGAAACTGCTTTGTAGAAAAGGACCAGAAGCGTTGGTCAACAGCCAGCTGAAGATGAGCTGGTGCGTGCCCAGGTGGCCAAGAAGGCCACCAACATCCTGGCTTGGATCAGCCCTAGTGTTACCAGGACAACTAGGGCAGAAATTGTCCCCCTGGACTGGATACTGTTGAGGCCACCCCTTGAGTCCTGGGTTCAGTCTTGTGAGGAGCAGCTGAGGGACCTGGGGTTGTTTAGCCTGGAGAAAAGGAGGCTCAGGGGAGATGTTCTTGCTTTTGACAACTCCCTGAAAGGAGGCTGGACACAGGTGGGGGTCAGTCTCTTCTCCCAAGGAACAAGCAATAGGACAAGAGGAAATGGCCTCAAGTTGCACCAGGGGAGGTTTAAGTTGGACATGAGGAAAAATGTCTGCCCCAAAAGGGTTGTCAAGGCCTGTCCCAGGCTGCCCAAGGCAGTGGTGGAGTCCCCATCCCTGGAGGGGTTTAAAAGCCATGTAGATGTGTTGCTGAGGGACATGGTTTAGTGGTGACCTGACAGCACTATGTTAACATTTGGACTCAATGATTTTAAAGTCTCCTCCAACCAACATGATTCTATACTTCTATGATCACCAAAAATGGTCCTTCAGAGGATACAGATTCCAGGTCACTGGGACCATGGACCATCTGAAGACTTGTCTATCACTTTAGGCTCTGACAGGCAGAGCTCCAGAGAGCACATGTTCAGCCTCAGACCTATACAGAGGAAAGAATAAAGGGCTGTAACTTTAGGGATTGTGGCTGTTTTGCTGTAGGACATACACGCTTGGCTTGAAGCACACTCAAGAAAGCCGCTTTGATTCCTCCTTGAATGCATCAACGTGCAGAGCGGAAATATCTGGCATTCAGCTGGGACAACACACAGCACAGCTGGGGACCCTGGAGGAATCTGAGGGTTTGTGAACTTCTTCGAACACTTCCTCTTTTTCTCTCTCTCTATTTTTTTTTTTTTTTTTTCCTAAAAAGTGTTTCTTTTCCTAGGGAGAGATCTTAAGTTCATGATGTAATAGCTGTGGTGAGGCCTGTACTTGAAGTAAATAGGGTTGTGCAGTCCCAGTAATATGAAAAGTTGTGGGGAAATTCTGTTAAAATGAGCCTACTCTCACTCAGCATTATACAGACTTGATTTTTATACCCAAACTTTGCCTTCAGATACATGCAACAGTAACCAAAATTTGCAAGCATTGTTCGCATGTTCCCAGATAATTGTGCCTGTCTTAAAACAATAAGTTTTACATGTTTTAGTCTATTCCTTTGCTGCATTAAAGCATGAGCCAGCTGCTGAGCAGCACTTTATCCTGACTTGACAGCAAAAAGACCCATGAGAGGTGACACTATTTGTGCTTCTGGGACTTCTCACAGCTCTAACAGAGCTTTGCAGTGTAACTGAAGACTTGTTAAGTCTGACGTTCTACAAACCAGGGGATTCTCCTGCCTGTGCTTCCCCCCTAACAGAGTGGAACTAGGGATGTCCAGTGTTCCTGGATGCCCATTTTCCATCCATCCACCCACTCCAGCAGTGGCTGTTTTCTTTCCATCCTCACCCACTAAGAACAGGAGCCTAAAAGATGCCCAGGCAAGCTCCTAATATGCTCTGTGTGTTGGAGCTGAGGCTGTGGTTCAGTGTTTCTGAATGTGCTTTTGACATATTATCTAGAGACTTGCTAAGAAAGTGCATCAAACTCCACTGAAAAGAGAAATTAGGATAATATAGACTCCTACAAAGATCTTAGAAGTTAATTGCCTACCTAAGCTAGCTGATGGAAAGAGAAAAGCACCCACATGGGATGACTCAGGCTGTCCACAGATAGGTGGGAGGGATGATATTTGAGCCAGCTTGGCCTTCCCTTGGGAAGTTAAACCCCACTTTACCATTAAAAAAAAATTATCCCAACACTGCAGTAATTTCCAAATGACTTTTGCCCTTTTTTTGCAACACGTCCAATGTCTTTGGGAGCCTTCTGGAAGAAAGGGCCTCTCTCCACGTAGGCCATGAGTCATTTGGAGGAAAGGGAAGCCCCTTGGACCTCAGGTTCACAGGGCTGCTCGTAAGTCTGAAAAAGCTGTAGGCGTCTAGGGGCACAGAAATCCAGTGACCAGTTAAGTCCCAAGCCAAACCAGGGCAAAATCTTTGCTCAGGGAGTCTGATGATCATGTCTGTTAGCCGAGGAAGGAATTTGACAAGAACGTCAGCAGGATAACAGCCGTGGAAATTAGCAGCAAAGGGCACAGAGCCAAAGGAATAGAAAGGAGAGAGAGAGTCCCCACAGAGTACATCCCACGTACTATCTTCCCACCAGCAAGTATCCATTGAGCATTCAACAGGCTGGGGCTGGCTCAGGTTTTCCAACATGCTCCTTTTCTGCCCAGAAGAATACTACAGGCTTCTTTTAGTTCAGCCTCCCTCAACAAAAATTATAAGTTCAGGTTACACAGAAACGGTGAGACTGAGGTTTTAACGCACACAGAAGCCTGCATGCAATATGTATTTTGCCAGGCTGACAGCCCACATGGTTGACACAGTGCCTGTGCTGAAGTATTTCAATTAGATATAAGACTTGGTGAGAAAGCCAGATTTGGTGAGGCACATTTTTCTTTTTTGCTAAAGTTCTCCCATTTCTGGATATCCTTGCTGGAGGCAAACCCTGAAAGCAGCCTCTGCAAGGTCACTTCTGGACATTGGGAGCAGGCAGGAAGTGGCAGTGAGAACTAGAGGAGTGCTCTGGTTTTGTGGCTACATGAAAAACATCTTTGCCAAAAGATGAACACATCTCTTCATCACCACTGGCAGTCCCCACACTGATGAGAAAGGCTCAAGGCTATTGAATAACAAGCAGTGGAGAGACAAACCACAGTGATGGGTGGGCCATGTGAGATGAGATTTTCAGCCACAAGCATCTTCCTTACCTGTTTTCCCATCCTCGTGAAAACAAGGGTGTTACAGCATCAGTAAACTGCTTCCTATAATGTGCTGCATTCAGAGAGAGTGGGACAGGTCACTGCTGTTGGGTGCAGACCAGTTCCTTCATGTCCAGTTCTTCTTATCAGCTTAGGCAGACCTGCATCTCGGTGTCACTCATCTGACACTAGGATGGTGATACAGCTGGTGAAACCTTGCAGAAAAGAGGGAAGCCAGCCCAGAGGGTCAAGTCCTACCTGCTACCAAATACACAGGGCAGACATCCCACAGGCAGCCAGCAGCAGCTCCTCCAGAAAAGAACCTCACGTGACTCCTGTATAAAATGTCTAGGGTGTGAGATTTCAGCAAGACATGCAGTATATTCACCCTGGCATTATCTCAGTTATGTGGGGGGGAGGGTGGAAAGTCACCTACAAGCACTGAATCATGTGCAAAAGAAAGTGGTACCATGGATTTCTCTCTGGGGGGAAAAAAAAGCAACAAAAATCCAGCAGATATTAGAAAGAGAGGTTACTCAGGTAAAACACCCCTGGCCAGCTGCCATCCTGTGTAAACCCTACACATCACCAGTGCTGCTTCCTCAGATTAAATACCTTGGACTCCATTCAGAAGTGACATATAGAAACATAGAAACACAGAAATGTCTGGGTTGGAAGGGACCTCTAGAGGTCATCTAGTCCAACCCCCCTGCTGAGAGCAGGGAC
>JANHGN010000311.1:42076-54780 GCA_024605025.1 Megaceryle maxima
GGTGCAGGACCCTGCACTTGCTCTTGTTGAACCTCATGAGGTTCACCTGGTCCCACCTCTCCAGCTTGTCCAGGTCCTTCTGGATTACATCCCATTGCTCTGGTAGGGATATCATCCAGATGACAAGAGATGTCAACCCTTTAGGGTGAAAGATACCTTTAAAAATCATCAAGTCCAATTATTGATACAGCACTGACAGGTCACCACTAAACCATGTCCCTCAGCACCACATCTGCATGGCTTTGAAACTCCTCCAGGGATGGGGACTCCACCACTGCCTTGGGCAGCCTGGGACAGGCCTTGACAACCCTTTTGAGGAAGACATTTTTCCTCATGTCTAACCTAAACTTTCCCTGGCACAACTTGAGGCCATTTTCTCTTGTCCTATTTCTTGCTCCTTTGGAGAAGAGCCCAACCCCCACTGGTTCCAACCTCCTTTCAGGGGTTTGGCAAGAGTGAGGTCTCCCCTGAGCATCCTTTTCTCCAGGCTCAACAGCCCTAGGCTCCTCAGCCACTCCTCACAAGACTTCTGGTCTAGACCCTTCACCAGCTTCATTGCCCATCTCTGGACATGATCCAGCCCCTCAATATCCTTGGAGTGAGGGTCCTGAACTGAACACAGTTTTGAACTTAAGAAATAACAAAACAAGTCTAGAACTGATGTACTGACCAACATTTACCTGTGTGAAGCCACAGGTGCCACATATGATACCTACATACTCTCCAAAGGCTGCCAGGTGAAAATGAACAGATTTCAGGAAGGATCCATTTTTATCAGCAGAAGCTCTTTTAAATTCACTGAGTTTTCCTACTGCCTAAATAAAAGAGTTTATATTACCTCAAGAACTGTCCCATGTAAGTTTTTATGATGTGATAAACAATGACAATTCATCTTGTGTTACAAATGATTCTGCTACTGAGATGCTAAAACATTGTCACAAGTGGAGGAACAGAAGGTTTAAATAGACTGGTTTGGGGTTTATTTCTTCAGGTGGAAAAGTATATATATATATATAAAAAAAAAAGATAGGTGTTGTCCCTGGATCCATTTGGGAGCACTGTAAAGATGGAGATAAGTGTCTTTATGCATCGGAGTAGTTCTTTCCAGTTCAAAGAGCAATCTCCAAAGCTAAAACAAGTGTTTTTTGTCAGAAGAAATTCCTCTTGGCTTTAAATAAGAGCTCCAAAGAGACTGAAAGGTCTACTTGCTCACGTCACTCGACCTCTCATTTCTCCTGAGTTTTATTAACAGTATCCTCCTTTGATGGATTTGCTTTGAACAGCACATTGAAAGTGTTGTTGGTGTAGGAGTTAGAACTAAATTTGGTTGCAGAACCCTGTAACAGGAAACTCTTTTTTTCCTAGAAAGTTCATAGAATGCTAAAAATAACAAAATACATAAAGAATGGAGCTGGCCTGGCCCAAACATTTGGTAGGTGAGACTTGAATGAAGCAAGCTGCATGCCCTGGCAAGCTGCAGGCTGTCCTTTTATCTTAACAGGCTGTTTGTTCTGAGCCTGGGTAACTGCAACATGATGAAAGACTGGAGGCTGGACCTTGTTTCTCATCTTGTAAACAAAATTAAAGGCAAATGCTTTTCTAAGATTTTTTTTTTACTTTAGCATTAGCTTTATGTGTAGCATCTAACACCTCTGAACAAAGGCAAGGCACCACAAAGCACAAATGTCAGCTAGAGACTCCCAGATTTCTATGGGATTCCGGAATTTAAACCAGGAAAGCCTGGAGCCAGGTTTCCTTGAATAAAAGAATAGCTCTTTAAAATGAAAGAGGAACACTTGGAAATATGCAAACCCAAACAAACCATGCTGCAGGCTAGTCTGTCTCCAACCACCCTATGTGTAAATCAGTCCTTAAGCACTAGCAGCACTGTGCATGTCCTGAGTAACCCACCCTGTCCTCCCTTACATACATCTCAAAGCATGTCTCCAGTGCAGGCAGAAGCTGCAGTCTCCACTTCAAGGCAGACTCTGATGCATCAGTTTTCTACTTTGGCACACCACAAATATTACAACCCCTACCCTTGTGTTACAATCTGAGTGGCCAGTCTTTATTCTTGCATGCAGTTATACCCAAATGGGGTGAAAGAACTTTGCTGGCAGTAAAATCAGGATAGCTTTTTGATCAGTTGAAGTAGAAGCCATATACATGGTGCAAAGATCCATTGATCTACCTGAGGAGGACCATCAAACCACGACAATCTCTTTAAGCACTTTATTAACATCCAAGTTTGGCTTTTAAGTTTGGAATAATCCTGGTAAGCCACTAGCTCCAAGAAAATTCAAAAAGATGCATATATTAACTATCACTCTTGGGATAACCTTCAGAAAAAGGCCCTTCACTACAAAAAGGACATTGAGGGGCTGAAGCATGTCCAGAGAAGGGCAATGAAGCTGGGGAAGGATCTAAAGAATAAATCTTGTGAGAAGCAGCTGAGGGACCTGAGGTTGTTCAACCTGGAGAAAAGAAGGCTCGGAGGAGACCTTCTCACCCCTGAGAACTCCCTGAAAGGAGGTTGGAGACAGGTGGGGGTCAGTCTCTTCTCCCAAGAAACAAGAAATAGGACAAGAGGAAACAGCCTCAAGTTGCACCAGGGGAGGTTTAGATTGGACACGAGAAAAAACATCTTCCCCAAAAGGGTTGTCAAGGCCTGGCCCAGGCTGCCCAGGGCAGTGGTGGAGTCCCCATCCCTGGAGGGGTTTCAGAGCCATGTAGATGTGTTGCTGAGGGACATGGTTTAGTGGTGACCAAGCAGTGCTGGGTTAACTGTTGGACTTGAAGATCTCAAAAGGTCTTTTCTAACCTAAAAAGTTCTGTCATTCTAATTTGTTATCAAAAAGGCAAAGTAGCACACAAAAATGAAATGTTTTGATAATGTCAAAACAACAACTGTGCTGTCCCAGCACCGGAAAGCTGTGCCAGCCCTGTAAACCTAAGATCCCTCTCTTGGCTGCAAATGAGACATCCAGGCAGCTTTATCACAAGCCTTTTTTTCTCCTACTTGAGTCAAACTCCTGATAACTGATTCAGGAGTACAGCGGATCATGCCTGTCACAGAGAAGTCAACAGCTTCCCTGAGGCAGCTGTTGGTGGCCAGTCACAAAAACTGGGTGAGCAGAACACATTGGAGCATGCATTGTACACAAGCACCTGAGAGCAGCACTGAGTGGCCTGGCCCCACACAAAGGGGGCGATGAGGTCCATGGGAACCCATGTGCTCCTGGTAGGGCCCTGCTTCCTGATTGGAAGTGAGCTCTTCCTAACTTCTGAAACACTTTGGAAACAGTGTCATTATCCCAAACTAAAGTAATTACACTGACTTTGGGTCAGAGTTGCAGTAAGGAACCAAAATCCAAGGCAAACCCTTGAGCATTTCATCTAAAGATTCCCACTGGCTTCAGCAGGCTTTTGTTTGGCTTTTTGGGCTATAGCCAAAGTTCTCCAGATCAGAGTTGGATTTGAGCGACAAGGTAAAGCCTCAGAGATCCTTGGCTGCAGGCAGAAGCCATCCTAATCCCGATCTGAGCAGGGAGCTGGGCAGCACCCCTGCGTGGCACACCAAGAAAGAGGCAATGGAGACAACTATGTTGGTTTTGCCTTTGTCATGTAAATACAGATCATCTCCTCAAGTGCTCAACAGCTTGAAACAGCTGTGCAGTTTCTAAAGGCTAAACCGCTGGAAGCCACTCCATTGTAATATTTCATCAAATACTCCAGCCTGTGCTGGTTTCTTGCATATGTATGTATATTATTTTGTTTGCCCTACACGTTGTATGCTGCTGAAGTATTTTCTATTTCCTGGCAATCCTGGAAATCATTAATGACCTCAGAACATAACAGATGGTCTTGCCCCGCTTGGAAAAAAAAAAAAAAAAAAACCAAACCACACAACAAACCCAAACCAAAAAAAACACACCCAGAAAGGAGCAAAATTTGCAACACCTGTTTGAAGTTCTATGGCCAGCTCTGTTAGTAGAGCCCAGGGGTCCAGAGGGACCCAGCACTCATACAGCCTGTCCCAAGGCATGTGGTGGGCTGAGACACAACCTTCAGGGATCTCCCTCTCTGAGCAGAGACCAGCCCATGTTTTTTTTGCACATGATCCTGGCTAATTTGTGCTATGCAGCCATTCTATTTAGACACAGCACAGAACCACGGCACGGCAGGGACCTCTAGAGATCATCTCATCCAACCTCCCTGCTAAAGCAGGGTCACCAGAGCAGGGTGCCCAGGTTTGCATTGTCCAGAGAAGAAGACTCCACAACCTCTCTGGGCAGCCTGGTCCAGAGCTCCAGCACCCTCAAAGGAAAGTTTTGACTTCTGTTCAGATGGAACCTCCTGGGTTCCAGTTTGTGCCCATTGCCCCTTGTCCTGTCACTGGGCACCAGTGAGAAGAGTCTGGCCCCATCATTTTGGCCCCTACTCTTCAGCTATTGATCAGCATTGATCAGATCCCTTCTCAGTCTGCTCTTCTCCAAGCTAAACAGTCTCAAGGTTCTCAGCCTTTCCTTGGCTCAGAGATGCTCCAGTCCCCTCACTGTCTTCATAGCCTCCACTGAACTCACTCCAGTAGTTCCTTGTCTCTCTTGAACTGGGGAACCCAAAACTGGACCAAATAATCTAAGGGTGGCCTCCCTAGAGCAGAGTTGAGGGGAAAGAGAATCTTCCCCAACCTGCTGGCCACACTCTTAATGCACCCAATGCATTTGGCAGCTCTCCCATTCACTGGAGAAGCTGCTATGTTCCTTTGTGGCTCAGGTGATGGATTTGTGTGAAGTTGAGGGCTGCTTCACACTTTGACTGGTACAACACATGCTGTGCTTTCACACTTGGACAACTTAGAGTCAAATCCTGCCTTGATCCTGGTGCAACTGCTGTGATGGGAAATGTAAAGGGGAAGAACTGGCTGATCCTGATCAGAGAGAGAAGGACACATGCTCATTCTCATTAAAAGGGATCTCACAGGAGCAGCTACAGTTAGGACCAGGCATATCAGGAGATGTACACAAGCACAGGAAGGAATAGCCTCTGCTTTAGAGAGCTTACAACCCAAACAGTGAAGAGAACAGTGCTATCCCATTTAAATGCTGGAGAAATGAGGCAGAGAGGGGTTTAAAAGGCAGGTCACATGGAAAAGCCTCTGGCAGAGCAACAAACTGAACTCACTGTCCTAAAAGAAACCCAGTCTCCTGTCCCAGCTCTTCACGCTATCTCTCTGCCTGACTCCCAGCACAACTCCCGCACCGGATCTCTCCTGCTAAGGGTGCCAGCAATGCTGGGGAAACATTTTCCTGCTGGAGAAGAAACTAAAGGGTGGGGTGAGATGAGACTGACTACAAGGGAATTGGGGATTATTATCATTATTGTAGGGTTTCAGACTTTTTTTTGGTCTCTCTCCATTTTCAGCTTTGCAGATGGAGGAGAAATGACAGCTATCGCCACCAGGCGATATTCCCTGGCACTTTGACCCTTGCCCTGACTCTGACCCCTCTTAGAAGCAGAGCTGGGAAGGGAGAGAAGCCAGCAGCTGTGAGCAGCATGGCCATGAAGCTTCCTCATCTGAAGCCTGACAGCAGTCAGAGAGTAAGAGCTTCTATTTTTCTGTGCAACTGATAGAGGACTTGGCCAACATGGATGCAGTCATCCTCAGGCCTAACTTCTAGAGCAGACGAGCTCCTTTTCCCATCATTAAACCCCTTCTTAGAGAGCAATCTCCACTTGAGAAGGCACGTAAAAGCAGCTAGAGGAGCCTGGTCTTCTGTAGCCATGTTTGGCCAAATCCTCCTGCTTCTTTTAGATTCACAAGCTTGTGACAGCCCCTTTATTTCTATTTCTCATTTCCTTCACTTCTTAGGGGCAACAAACCACCCCTTTAACCTTTGCTTACGTAACACTGGGTGTGATCACTGTGCAAATAACTCAAGGAATTTCATAACAGAGACGGTGTCTGCTCCCTCGGATACAGTTCTGCAAGAACAGCAGTGCCTGGCAGAGCTGCTGCTTGTTAAGGATTGCTGTAACATTTTAAAGCCTCACCACACAATTCTTTTACCTCAGGGATGTCACATGTATTCAATCATCTCCCAGTAGCCACCCCCAGTTCTCCCAGCAGCTGCAGAGAGCAAAATACCCACAGCCATGAGTCAAACGGCAATAACAGTTTAATTTTCTGTCATTTGGGGCTTTTTCCCAAGACAGCTAACTGCCTGCAGCTCTTCCCACTGACCTAAAAGGTCAGGGATTGGGCAAATGCATCCCTACTCAAAAGCATCTACTGGCAAGGTGAATATCTTGGAGCAGGGTGGACCAGACTAGCCCCCCCTAAAAATGTTCCCTTTTAAGTTAGTTTCTCTCACAGTGCCTCTTCTGCCTTCTTGCTCTTGCTAATGTGAATGGGTTCTGTTACCAACATCCTGAAACCTGCTTGCTGGTATAGGACGCAAATCTGCATCCAAATGTGAGCCACCCCTGATACTGAATACAACTGATTTTTTTGGGGGGTGTGTGTTTGCTTCTTTCAAAAGGAAAAGCCTCTCATGGTCTTTCACTGGTGATGCTTACTCTAGCATGGCCCCCTCTGAACATCAACTGAGAGCAGACAAGCAAAAAAAGATAAAAGAAAGAAGCTGGATCAAAGTGGTGGGTCCTGAGGAGCAAGGTGATTTCGCACAAGGAGCCACAGGGAGGTCAGCTCCTGATTAGAGGGAAGCCTGCCTTTGGCAATGACATTAAAGATTGTCCTCAGGAGAGGTGATTTCAGCTCCTGGCTCTGACACAGACCTTCTGCTTGACTTGGCCAACTCACTTAATCTTTCCCCCTTTCTCCAATAGCAGCAATATTTATTTTGCTCTGTCTTGTCTATATATATCTCATGTTTTTTTGGAAGAAGGGGAGGATTAAGCATGTGCTTTCTGGGCCTTGCTGAGCCATGGCTGTGCTATCTCAGATCTGCTGGGTAAGATCCTAATATCTGCCTTGCTGGCAAACTGTAAATGCCCTTTCAGCCCAAAATTGGATCCCCGCTCTGCTTAGGATTTTAAAACCAATTAATAATTATTACAGACATAGCTCAGCTATTAGTACAACATTAATCAACATATCACAAATACAGCAGCTTTTCTGATATTTCAGGCCCCTCTCCAAGAGACTGTTCTTATTGTTGATGACTACTTTGCCTAAATTCTTGCAATTTGATTTCGTGCTGTGTGTTTCTCAATGAGTTTTCTCCCACCTACCTCATGAAAAAAATCTTTTGTCAGAAAAAGAAAATGCATTTTTATCAGAAAGGAATTTATCAATATAAGGGAAGGCTTTTTTTCAGGTCTAGGATAATCTTTCTACTTAGAAAGAGGACTGCCCACCATATACAGTGCTAATCTAATTCATTTAATGCATCTAGTAAGACAGAGTAGCACTCTGAAAGAAGGCTTTCCACATACCACAAAGGGTTGGGATCAACTAGAATCACAGAATCATTTTGGTCTGAAGAGCACTTCAACATCATAATGTTCAACCATTAACCCAGCAATGCCAGGTCACCACTAAACCAGGTCCCTCAGCATCCCATCTACACAGCTTTGAAACTTCTCCAGGGATGGGGACTCCACCACTGCCCTGGGCAGCCTGGGACAGCCCTTGACAACCCTTTTGGGGAGGAAATTATGACCAATCTAAACCTCCCCTGGTGAAACTTGAAGTCCTGTCCTCTTGTCCTATTTCTTGCTCCTTTGGAGAAGACATGACCCCCACCTGGCTCCAATCTCCTGTCAGGGAGCTGTCAAGAGTGAGACGGTTTCCCCTGAGCATCCTTTTCTCCAGGCTCAACAACCCCAGGTTCCTCAGATGCTCCTCACAAGACTTGTGCTCTGGACCCTTCACCAGCTTCATTGCCCTTCTCTGGACACGGTCCAGCCCCTCAATGTCCTTCTTGGAGTGAGGGGCCCAAAACTGAAATCAGTATTTAAGGTGCAGCCTCACCAGTGTCAAGTCCAGGGGATGATCCCTGACCTAGTCCAGCTCACCACACTAGGGCTGATCCAAGCCAGGATGCTGGTGGCCTTCTTGGCCACCTGGGCACACATTGGCTCATCTTCAGCCAGCTGTTGACCAACATCCCCAGGTCCTTTTCTGATGGGCAGTTTCCAGCCACTCTTCCCCCAGCCTGGAGCATTGCAGGGGATTATTGTGACCCAAGTGCAGGACCCAGCACTTGGCCATCGATCCAGCCTGGACAGACACCTCTCTAGAGCCTCCCTACTCTCTATCCTTACAATTCTGCCCAACTTGGTGTTGTCCGAAAACTTACTGAAGGTGTCCTTGATCCCCTCATCCAGATCAATCAGGTACTGATACTTATGAGTGCCATTGTATCTGCCTCCATCCTCATTTGGGGAAAAGTAAAAAAATATAGAAACTCTTCCGGGAGTATTTCTGAGATGAGTATAAGTCTCATGACATACAAAAACATGTTCTAGAGAAAAAACAACCTTTGGTGGTGATTAGCTTGATTGTAACAGTGCAATTGAGGTACTGTTTCCACTACTCTGGGCAGCAAAAGGAATTACAGCAGCTGTGAGGAGAAGTTCAGCACTGTCTCCTCAACCTCTCATCTATGGCTGCTGCTCTGCTTTCACAGAGCCAACCTATCCCAGAGCAGCCAGTGTAAGGTGCATTTGGGACACGTGTTTCTCAGCCAGTTTTCCTCACCCACCTGTTGCATGTCTGCTTTATGTTACATTGCAAGCAGGATGCCTGGAGCCTTGGACCCAGTTTCTTTACCCCACCTGTGGGAAGCAAAGATGAGGATGCTATGGACACAATCCTGGGTGACCCTGATTTAGCAGGGGGGTTGGACTAGGTGATCTCCAGCTGTCCCTTCCAAACCTACCATTCTGTGTGACCTTGTGACCTTGTTGATAAGTGTGAACTTACACCCAGAAAATCCTCCATCTTTCTCTTTGGAAAGAGACTTTTGTATCACCAGTTCAAGCACCACTAGTTTTTCAGCTTTCTCCTGCACTTCAGTGTTAAATATCTCATGCTTACTTTCAGCTGTGACCTAAAAAAAAAAAACCCTATTTTTTTTTTTTTCTCTTCCTATTTCTTTCCCTGGCAAAGGGCAAAAGCAAAAGGCAAAGCTTTATGAGCTGCTATTTTCCCTCCCACCTCTCTCGTGACCTGTAGCTTGCAATAAGTATTTGCCTTAGGATTTCATGCTCTCAGCCCACGAGAGGCGCTTGGTGTCTTACACTATACACGTGATGCTGTCCAGGTCTGCACACTGTCATTCCCAAGAAGAGCAAAGCCAAGAACTGCATCTCAGCTGCTGATAGGCAACCAGTTCCCATCAGCTTTTCCAGCATCCCCAGAGAGCAATTCAGGGCTTGAAAACTGATACAAAAAGCCAACAGCTCAAGGCTGACAGGAAACAGAAGAGTTTCTGTTTAACGAGAACACTCCTGAGACAGGCTAGGAGGAGGAAGAGGAGGGCAGGGCCTCTCCAAGACTTTACTGTGGAAAAGGAGGAACACTTGGTGTTAACAGGGCTGCCTTTCATCTCCTTCCTCCTTGATTTCTGCAGGTCCTTTTAATAGACAAGGACATAAGCAACCAGCAACAGAGCTGACAGTTCTCTGCTGGTTTTGCCACCCTCCTCTTTCTGTTCCAGTCACCATAATCCCAAGGAAATCCAGATGAGCACCTTTTCAGCAATGCATATTTTTAAAACAGGTCCCTTGAGACACAACACTTCTTGCACCATAAAAGCAAATGTCAGCTGAAGAACAGTTAAGTCTATTAACCAGGAGGGAGTAACAGCATTTGTTTTTGTTCACTGGCAATAGCTAACCCTTTAAATGATATCAGATGGGCATGAGTCAACAACCTAGCCTGGAATAATATGCCTCTCAGACTGCCTATAAATAGATTTTACTTTCCTTTTTTTCATATAAAACTAGCTCCTGCAACAGCTACACACAGACAAGGGTCTGCTGGGGACAGGCAGACATGCCTGGAATAAGGGGGTACTGAAGTAGCTGCATTCCCTCTAATCTCTTCCTGCCAAGGGGGACACTAAAAAATACAGTAGCCACCAAGTTGTTTTAGCTCTCATCATGGCCGGGTAGTGCAGGAGCAGAGAACAGCAGCCAAATTCTTTGTATCTCCTTCGTCTCTGCTGAAAAAAAGCTCCAATGTAGATGATAATTAAGCCCTTAATATTTCCAATAGATTTCACATATGGCTATTTTTACCACACCAATATGCAGAGCCAGGAATACAAAGTGTGCACAGACAGGGAGCGATGGCTTTGGAGAACTGAAGCCTTTACAGTGATATATCTGGGGGGTGGAGAACGAGTCTTTAATGGAGCTTTCACTCCAAGTTTGGTGCTTTGCCAAGCCAGGGGATATTGAGGATTACAGTAATTATGTAATCAACTACAGGAAAAAGCTGTATTACTTCTCTTTGACGGGACAAAACACCCATGAGACTTGGACAAGCTGAAGAATTGGACAAAGGGGAATAACTTGAAGTTCAACAAGGGCAAGTGTAGAGTCCTGCACATGGAGAGGAATAACCCCCTGAACCAGTATAGGTGAGGGGCTAACTTGATGGAAAGCAGCTCTAGGGAGAAGGAACTGGGAGTCCTGGGGGACAAGGTCACCATGACTCAGTAGTACTGGATTACTGGGTCTAGTTCAGGGTTCCCCAGATCAAGAGAGACAAGGAACTCCTGGAAAGTGTCCAGCAGAGGCAACAAAGATGCTGAGGGGACTGCAGCATCTCTGTGCCAAGGAAAGTCTGAGAGACCTGAGACTGTTGAGCCTGGAGAAGAGAAGACTGAAAGGGGATCTGATCAATAGCTAAAGGGCAGGGCAAGAGGATTGGGCCAGACTCTTCTCACTGGTGCCCAGTGACAGGACAAAGGGCAACAAGTACAAACTGGAACCCAGAAGGTTCCATCTGAACAGGAGGAAAATCTTTCCTGTGAGGGTGCCAGAGCATGGCCCAGGCTGCCCAGAGAGGTGGTGGAGGTTCCTTCTCCAGAGAGATTCCAAACCTTCCTGGACAATGCAATCCTTGGCACCCTGCTCTAGGTGACCCTGCTTTAGCAGGGGGGGTTGGATGAGATGATCTCCAGAGGTCCCTTCCAATCCCCACCATTCTGGGACTCTCTGATGATCTAGTTGGGACTCAAGGAACAGGCCCCAGAAGCATTGAAATTGAAGTTCATTCTTTCTCCAAGAGCTGGGCCCAGTCAAACAGTGCTAATGGCCTTCTGGGCTAGCTAGCAGCCAGGAACTGATATAGCATCTTACCTCACTGTCTGTCATTCCTCAAGCCAATAGAGAAGACAACCATAGTCAAATGAGTGATCCTGGGGGTAGTCTAGACCACGGGTTGTAGATACTGTAGCTGCTGAACTGGTGAACTACCTGCTGAATGCTAAACCCAGTAGTGACTCAAATTCTGCATCTAACTCTATGAAACAACAGATTTCAGCGCCAGGGTGGCTACTGGTGATAATTTTAGCAGAAACTGGTTTCTGTCAAGATTATCATCACTATCTCTAGAATAGAGGCCATTCATAAGTCATCCCAATACTTGAACGCCAAGTTTCATTTGACTCAAGATCAGGTATTCATACCTGAAAAGTCCATCATCTCTTGTTCAGATTATTTCTTTTATATCTCTTTTACAGGGTAAACAGAGGCAGGAACATTCAGACAAGTTCACAGGAGCTCTCTGCTCCCATGTTGTGTGCTGAAGCAAACAGGAAAAGTTCTCTGTTCATTTAGGGTCTCTTATTGGTATCTCTGTCTTGTCTTTAAAGAGAATTCAGGATGGTGAATGCCAAAATCCTGGCTTCACCTGTGGGATTTTACAAAACTCCTATTGTTGCTCTAACCCTGACCCCCAGAAATCGGGATCATTCACTACTTATTTCAAGTGAAGTGGAGGTCACAGAGTAAGCTTTTTTTGAAAAACCCATCTTACACCTCATAGCTGCTAAGAGTTTATGAAAATTGTGTCTCCCATTGCAGGCTATACTTAAGAGATGAGATGTTTGGAAAAGATATTCCTTGGAACCTGTGAAAGAGAAGGAGACTGAGACCACACAATAAGGTTAGAAACTGTCCATTCCTCATCACAGGTTAAGAGTAACAAAGGTCTAGCTTGCACCACGGTGCACAACACAGAGAACAGAAGCTGTCAAGGGCTTAACAGGACATGATTTGGCAACATGCAGCAAAAAAATTCCCATTAAACAAGCAACGGAACTCAATCTTTGTGTCGAATACTGTATGTACTGGGGCAGGGTGACCGACTCAGCTGGGACTCTTAAGTTTGGTGATTGAGTCATCTCTCTCTCAACCTGTTGAATGGGATTCAAAGGTTTTTCCACTTGGTTTGACAAAAATAGATACACATAGAACAACTCTGACTGCAAGGCAGATTTCCTTCTATTGCAGCTCAGGCAGGGCCATGTTGCACCACAGAACATAAATCAGTCACCGTTCACAGTCTGTCAGATATGGTGTCATGGTTTAGGGTCAGGGTGTCCCCCCTAGACCAATAACAAACGCTCTCTGTTAACCCCTCCTCCATACCCAAAGGGGAAGAGAAAGGGAATAAGGGAGAGAGACTTAGCGATTAGAAAAGGAAACTAGAACAGCTTTAATGA
>JANHGN010000311.1:54880-108247 GCA_024605025.1 Megaceryle maxima
ATGCTCTGAGGAAGGAACCAAAAGAGGACCTGAGCCAAGCCAAGCAAAGATGGCAGAGTGGTCCAAGAGGGGAGAAGAGCCCAGGAGTCCCCAGAGAGAGGGTGAGCGAGCTAGCAAGCAAACTTGGTTAATTGTTGGATCTGACAATCTTAAAAGGTCTCTTCTAATCAAAATGATTCTGTGAATATGCTGGGAAATCCCAAACAGCATCTGCCCTAGGAAGGGGAGGCCCCACCACATTGCTGGGGATCATCTGTTCCAGCACACAAACAATTAAACAGCCAAGAAATCCCCAGGGAAGTGTGGTTGGTACAAAAACTCTCACTGTTGTCAGCCCTAAGAACAGAGCTGAAGTGAATGAGCATAGTCCACTTCTGCGATAATGGAATGTGACATCATTCAGATAGCACACATGCTCCCATCTTGACCTGATTTTTCCACCTTTAGTCTCTCCTACATTTCAGTGCTATGTTCTTCTTGTCCTCCACACTTAGCTGCTACCTTCTGCTACAGCCTTGATGCTAGACACTGCAGGTCCTTCAGTTATAAATTCAGAGACTTAGACCAGAAGTAAGCACCACCTCAAACATAAATATTCATCATCATACCTAAATTTTGATCTTTTTCTGAAGTACACAAGAGGTGAAGAATTTACTGTTTGGTGAAAAGTAAAATGCAAAAGAAAACTCAGTAGAAATGTCATCTTGTTTTACTACAGAGCTAAATCTCAGTCCATCCAGAATATTACAAACATACAAGGACTTTGGAAGCTGCTAACTCCTGACTCTGAGATCTACAGATAATCACAGACCTAAATAAAAGCAAGGCAGTGTGTCTTTCAAGTACCTACACAAAGGAGAAAGCCCAGAGGAGAAGCAGGAGGCATGCCTGGCTAAGGAGGAAGGCAGACAGAGCTCTTGGGGCACAGAGCCTGATGAAGAAAGTTGATTTCTGACAAGGAAACTGTTTCTTTTGAGATCATAGCAACTGGACACCACTTCCATGGTGTCTAAGTACATTACGATTTTTCCAAGGAACACCTCTCTCCAAATAATATCATCAATTTCTCTTCTTAGGAAAAATAAAACCTCTGTATGAACCTGCCAGACCAGAGACACAACACTGTCCTCATCCAGCACGTCTTCTCTTTTTCCAAAAGCATTTCCCAGCTGTAATTCCAAGGTATTGAGTTCTCTTATCCTGGCAGTTGAGCAGCCTATTTACAAGATAAGTAAATCACAGATAAGGAGGTGACCTAGCCAGGCCTTAGAAACAATGTTCGTATGCTTTTAGCTGCTTCCTCCAGACCATCATCACGGCTGCTGCTGGGCACTGACTGGCCACTTCCCGACTTGTTCTCAGATCATATACAAGCCCTTCTCCCACAGCAAGTCTGCAAGTAGCAGTTATCTTTGCTCTGGTCTCACTTACCTGTTACAATCCAGCAACTCCACAAGCATTAGATTAAGACAGGGGATTTCAAGAGTCTAAGAACTCTCCTCCAGTTGTTTGGCTATGGCTTCAAGCACAGATTGTTGGAAAGCATACCATGTTACTTCCCATCTTATAGTAAGGAATGCATTTCTACTCTTTGACCATGACTTTTCCCTGCAGAGCACAAATGAAGATAGTTACACCATTAGATATCTAAATGGCAAGACACCAAAACACTTCAAACCTGTGTTCTACTTGTATAACATACAGAAAACGTGGCCTTCTCCAACACAACCAGTAGCGTGAGAAAGTGGGAAAATAACTGCTCTATCAAAGTGTTTTGTTCTCCTAATTAGCTCCTTTACTGATTGGCTCAAAAGAAACAAAAGGTGCTGGAGTGTGTTCAGAGAAGGGTAACAAAACCAGGGAAGGGACAAGAGTACAAGTCTTGTGAGGAGCAGCTGAGGAAACTGGGGTTGTTCAGCCTGGAGAAAAGGAGGCTCAGAGGAGACCACTTTGCTCTTGACAACTCCCTGAAAGTAGGTTGGAGTTAGGTGGGGTTGGTCTTTTCACCCAAGGAACAAGGAATAGGACAAGAGGAAAAGGCCTCAAGTAGCACCAGGGGAGGTTTATGTTGGATGTGAGGAACAATTTCTTCATGGAAACGGCTGTCAAGAGCTGTCCCAGACTGCCCAGGGCAGTGATGGAGTCCCCATCCCTGGAGGAACTGAAAAAGTTGTGGAGATGCGGTGCTGAGGGTTATGGTTTAGTGGTGACCTGGCAGTGCTGGGTTAATGGTTCAACTTGATGATCTTAAAGGTGTCTTCCAAACAAAGTGATTCTAAAAGCAAAGCCTAATCCTAGAATCAAAGGTGGGTTGGTCTAAACCAAAACTATTTCATAACCATCAGTCTTTCTCTGCTGATTACTGGGGTCTCACTCATTGTGTTGAATCCAGCATGCAGGGAACATGAGGTATCATCAGCTTTCCTGAAGTGGGCTGAGAGCAGAAAACTTCCCAACATGAAGAACAAAATCACTATCAAAGGTCACACTTGTGTATATTTCTGTTTCTACACCTCCCTTCTTTACCAGCTTCTTTTAGCCTTGCAAACTGGAAGAAATAAACATAGCTATCACATTCTTTTTTCCTTCTATCATTTCAAGTACTTTACTTCAAGGGCTGCTTTGGAAATATTTACAGAGGTGAAATTCCCATTCCAGACTAAGCTGCTGTGAATCCTGTTCTGCAGGAAAACTCAATGAAAGTCACATTAATCAGAAGCTTAATTTAACTTTTCTGCTCAGCCTGGAAATATACACTCTTTGGTGTATCTGTGATAGCTGAAAAACTTTAAGGCAGCTTCTACTACATAATAGTAAAAAAACCCAAACATCAAAAACATGTAAGAACCTGGAGATAAATAGACTCAAGTAGCTCTTGGGTTAAGGATTGCTGAAAAGTAGGAGAGCCCAAGGGGGAAATATCACATATGCCAACCTTGAACTTCATCTTTCCCAAGCATCCACTCATGGCCACAGCTGGAGACATGATGCTGGGATGATAGTTGAGTTGGGTTTTTTTTGACTAATTGGGCTGTCTTTTTGCTGGCTGCATTTCTGCGGTTGGGGAAAGAGTTTACGATGCATCTGTGGTCTTAAATATTCTTTTGCTGCCTATTTATCCGGAGTGAAGGATGCTATTAAACAAAGCCTCCCACCAAATTCCAGTGACTAATCACACCCAGACCATAGGCCCAAACCAGCCATGACTCAGACACTGAGGACCTTCTGAGAGCAACAGTGCAGGAGAAGCTAACATGCTTCTTCCCTGGCCTTGCAGAGGCAGTAGGAATGCTAAATAAGAGCAGACCAAATAACAAGGCTGGTTCCTGAGCCAAAAAAAGGTACCTACAGTATCTAGGTATTGTCCACTCTTAATGCTGAGCCACAGATGAAGCACAGTGAAGGTGCTGAACATAGCATCATAGACTGGTTTAGGTTGGAAGGGACCTTCAACATCATCTAACTCCAACCTCCCAGCCATAGACAGGGACACCTCCCACTACACCAGATTGCTCAAAGCCCCATCCAACATGGTCTTGAACACCTCTGGGGATGGAGAACCCCCAACTTCCCTAGGCAACCTATACCAGTGTCTCACCACCCTCACAGTGAAGAACTTCTTCCTCATTTCTAATCTAAATCTACCTTCTTCCAGTTTGAAACCATTACCCCTCATCCTGTCACTACAAGCCCTCGTAAAAAGTCCCTCCACAGTTTTCTTGTAGGTCCCCTTTAGGTACAGAAAGGCCACAGTAAGATCTTCCTGGAGCTTTCCCTCCCCAAGTCTGAACAACCCCAACTCTCTCAGCCTGACCTCACAGCAGAGGGGTTCCAGCCCTCAAGTCATTGCTCTGGCCTCCTCTGGCCCGACTTCAACAGGTCCCTGTCTCTCCTGTGTTGAGGACTCCAGTGCTGGACCCAGCACCGCAGGGGGGTTCTCACCAGAGCAGAGGGGCAGAATCCCATCCCTTGACCTGCTGCCTATGCTGCTTTGGATGTAGCCCAGGATGGAGTTGGGCCTTTCAGGGCTACACTTAAAACATTTGTTGGCTCATATCCAGCTTTTTGCCCACCAGCAACCCAAACGCCTCCTCATCAGAACTGCTCTTTGCTATCCTTTCTCCCTGGTCATTAACAGTTCTGCTAAACAAGTAATGCCAAATCTCTGCTTTCCTCTGGTGCTGTTACCAGCTTCCCTCAAGTCATTCCAAGCTAAACAGATGGATTGTCTGTTCATGATCCAGTTTTCCCATCTGAAAGCAGATAACTATTATAGTTTTCTGCTGCACAGGGGCCACTAAAGATGTAGCTATTAATACATCAAGATGCTCAGACCTAAGAGTGGGATTAGCCCTCAACCAAGAGTTACACAGTCAAAGAAGGATTTCAGTGGAGTTTAGGGGACTCAGCTATTTTAGACCCAAACACAGGAAAAACTGAGATGGGCATCAGCAGTGACACATCATAACTTGATGTCACAGAAGAGACAACTCCCAGTGATGAAGCTCATTCACTATTTTCAACAAATTTGAAGTGTATTTAGTCTGGAAGCCATTACTTTGCTTATTTGGATGCATTTTATGTTTGACCACACACTGCAAATACAGTCAGCTGGCCCAGTTCCAAGAAAGGAAAAGAGATCACAGCACCAGAAACAAAAGTGCATTACATAGGACTGAATAATATATCCACACCATAATTAAAATCCCACAATTTAAACCATGGAGCCGATGTTTTATGGTGGCTAGGACAAGCATGATATATGTTCTCTGTTTTCAAATGCTTCAGTGTTTCAGGAGACATGGGAAAGCAGATGGCTTTAATAGTCTGAACTCTTAAATAAGCTTGTTCTTCCAAACTAACTACACACAGTCCGGAGTGAGACATGGCTGTAAGAATAGATCAAAATGTTCCCTCTGCCTTTACTCCAGTGCAAAATGTTTATTCTGACCAAAATTAAGTTTTCATATTGATGTATGTTTCTTCATAGCAGACAGATTATCAATCCTTCTTGGCACATATTAAGTCCATGCATGCTGCTCAGCTATGTTTCCACCGCAATGTCACCCGAGACAGAACCAGGCCCAGATGCAAATAGAACCCACAGACCTGTGTATTAAAGCCGTTTGAGATGGTTGCTCTATGGACCCACTGACACAGAGCATGTTTCTTTGCATGCAGACTGGAAGAAATAGCAAAGAAGGACTTAGAGGTACTTGTGGATGAAAAGCTGTCCATGAACCAGCAACCTGTACTCATACCCCATAAGCCAATTGCATTCCGGAGTGCATCCAAAACGGCGTGAGCAGCAGGTCGAGGGAAGGGATTCTGCCCCTCTTCACCACGCTGCTAAGACACCCCACCCACCGCAGTGCTGCATCCAGCTCTGGAGTCCTCAGCACAGGAGAGACAGGAACCTGTTGAAGCAGGGCCAGAGGCAGCAACAGCAATGAACTGAGGGCTAGAAGCCCTCTGCTGTGAGGCCACACAGAGAGTTGGGGTTTTTCAGCCTGGAAAAAAGGCGGCTCTGGGAAGACCTTCTTGTGGCCTTTCTGTACTTAAAGGGGCCTATGAGAAAGATGCAGACAATCTTTTTAGAAGGGCCTGTTGCGACAGGACAAGGGGTGACAGATTTAAACTAAAATAGAGGTTTTAGACTAGAGAAGGAAGAAATTTTTTACAGTGGGAGTGGTGAGACACTGGCCAAGGTTGCCCAGAGAGGTGGTAGAAGCCCCATTCCTGGAAACCTTCCAGATGAGGGTGGACAGGACTCTGAGCAACCTGTTCGAGCTGCAGGTGTCCCTGCTCCCCACAGGGGGGAGGTTGGACTAGGTGAACTTGAAGGGTCCCTTCCAACCCAACCCAACCCAACCCAGTCTGTGATTCTATGTTCTCCACAGCTACATTAATGTTTCCTTTCTTTTCCAGCCTGTGCTGGAGTTCTGATGAATGGACTTAAAAAGAGCCTCAGTCACACAATGCTGCAGGCATATCATCCTCAGTTGACTGCGTGCTGAAGTGACACATAAAAAGCATGCTGCTCAGTCATCAGTCACACTAACAACTAGGAAAGGTTTGAGCAAACAAGGTTACTAGTGAGGGTATGCAGAATGCAGGGGAAAAGAGGGAAAGAAACTCTTTTTCATCTAGGTATCAGCCACTGAGGAAACTATAGAGGACTATTATAAGCAAGGAACTCAAGCAGCACAGTTTTACAGGCAGAACCAGAAGCATTTGACACCAGAAAGCTTTCAAAGTAAGTGTGAGAAGGGTTTAGAGCAGAAGCTATAAAGCACAACTGCCCTGATCATCTGACACCATTAAGAGAGTAGGGAAAGATGTCTGTTGAAGCATTGGTTCTTCACATCACTCAGAGGATACAGTGAGGATCCTCTCCAGCACAGAATGCAGCAACTCCTTCAGTTAAGCCAACAAAGTAATCTCAAGAGCAAGTGAGCAGGCAACCATTTCTAAACAAGTTAGCTACTCACAGATCTATGTGTTCCACCGTGTCATACACCTGAGACATCTACATTCAGCTTCCTGTGCCAATTAAAAGCCCTACCAGATCTGTCTGGGCATGCTCCCAACACAGGAAGGGTTTGAGCAGCAAAGGCAAAAGGCCTATCTCCACCTCTGAATAAGCTAACCACCTCATAATGGAAGTGTGCTGCCTTCTCAGAGTTTGGTGGGGACCTCAGCCATAAGGTGAATCCTGTGCTTGCCTTATTGAGTCCAGTGAAGGACAGAGCCAGGTTGTAGAGGTTTGGGACCTTTTCTACCACAGCTGCATCCAAATCCTCAAACACTGACCTCCTCTCCTAGGAGCAGCCATACTGAGCACCTGCCACAACAGATCCACTCCTATGAATGTAAGCTCAGCCACACTCAGGAGGTGGGTTCTCCAGGCATTTGTAGGAGCTGCACAGCTTAGGTGATACAGGACACCAGTGCTAAGAAGTGCTGAGAAGACTATGCCTTGAATTAGGCCTCATGGGGGCTCTATGTTATAGACATGGCAGGAAGGGAGCAGTGAATAATAAGAGAGCAAATCCCATTTATTCACCCCTTCACAGGTTCCCACGAAGCTGTGCAGGGCCACACGTGGGAGAGGTGATTCATTCATCAGAGCAGCAGCTCAGCTCCCTGGTTTCCCTAGACCAGAGGTTTTCATCTGGAGCAAACTGCACCTGGATTGCACAAGCAGAGAGTGAGCAGCACGTGGCCCATGGGGGCAATCCGCATCGGATGTGAGTAAGACAGACATCAGCAAGGCCTCTATCTCCCAGACCTCACCAGAGATGCAATTGCATCGTGTGAAATGCCTTTAAACACATTCCCTTGCTTTCCTCTGCAGTGACAGCAAGGAGGGAGGAACTGGCAGGGTCCCCACTCCCAGCTGCATGCTCCTAATCCAGTTGAATTTTTTTCCAATCCTGATTCCCAGAAACATTTGTAGTGGAAGAAGCCAACCTTTCTACTGCTTCCAACTCTAAAGATGAAGCTTCTGCATCATCCATTTTCTAGCAGCTGTTTGAGCTCATGACCAGAATCAGACCAGAAACAATATTGAAGAGCTCTAGGACCCTGACTCCCTTAGGCAGGTCCCTTGATGAACCACAGGCTGTTTTCTCCAACCCAGGTACCTTGGCCTTGCTCTCCCTCTTCTCCACAATGATCAGCTCCTGCCTTTCTCTTCTGGGTACCTCTTCTAGCCCTCGAGCATCTGCTAAACAGCTCTGAGTTTCTCACCAAAGTCCTGACTCCCCTGAAACATCCCAGTCAGCCTCCAGCTCAGAAATATGCTTCCCTCACCCAGCATACCAGTATGGGGGAGCATCACCTCACCCTTGGACAGTCAGAACTGCGCAGTACAACCTGCCCCTTTCCTCAGTAACAACATAAGTAAGTGTCTTTGAACGTGGTCCCTCAGCCTTGCTTGCTTTCAAAATAGATGATACATACCAGGAATGGAGGTTTGTAACAGGGGCAAGGAATGTAAACTTACCTCGTAACTCAAGCTATGAGTAGGTGGAGGAGGTTGGAGGGCCCTCAGGGCTCTCCTCTCCACATTGCTACTCACCCAATGAAAGGGCTCATGGAGAAATGGGCTCCTTTCTCAGGACTCCTCATTCCTCTCCTATTTTGTTGGCATTTCTCATCTGTTTAGCCATCTGTGAGCCAGGCCATGGTTTTCAAAGGAAGCAAGATCTTCTGTGATTTAAGAAAGCTGCTCTCGCAACAGCAAAGATGGTACAGAAGAGAGAACATCTACTCCTCAGGCACCTATATAAAACAGCCCAGTATACAAAGCTTTCTTGGGCACAAAGACCAGGTGTGGCCAAACTTATGATCTCACATTCACTAGAAAATAGCACCAATCAGTTTGGTTAAGGAACTGGAGCTGCTGGGTAAGGACACCCAGTGCTGCTGCTCTGCCAGGAAGCAGTGACCTTCTTGCAGCA
The DNA here is from genome assembly GCA_024605025.1 of Megaceryle maxima. Classification (NCBI taxonomy): domain Eukaryota; kingdom Metazoa; phylum Chordata; class Aves; order Coraciiformes; family Cerylidae; genus Megaceryle; species Megaceryle maxima. Next base: position 63,346 of record JANHGN010000311.1, read on the forward strand.
AAAAACAAAGCAAGCAGCTGCTGTTCTCACCTTGTCAGCTCAGTGCTCATTACAGCGAGGTCTTAATATCCAACAAGGAAAGCAAAGATGACACGAGGCAAACTCTTGCCTACGTGATCCAAAAGCTAGGAAAACAGACCAACTCCCCTGTCTTCCAGCTATTCACCCCCATTTGGTAAGTGAAACCCTAAGCACCAAGTCATATTTTCCAGCCCTTTGAACATTTTCCCTCACTAACCAAAACCAAATACTAATGGTAGGAATTCTTTTTCTCTGTCCCCACACTCCTGAACTCCCAACTCCACGAATCTTCATCAGGCCTGGTGCTAATTAGAGCAGTCTGTGAAGTTCACTACATCTGTGTAAAGTGGCAGAGGTGGACAGACATGACACAAGCTGTTGCGAAACCTTCAGGTCTCAAAGAACTGACCCATGTGGTGCTGACTGCTTCTTCAGTCACTTCTTTTGGAGGAACTGCATGGTATTTAACTTCACATGAAGCTTACTAAAAACGAAAAGAAAAAGAGAAACTCAAAAAGAAATAACCTCAAATGTTGAGGAAGAGGGGATTATTTTGTTCAAAGGCCTTTCATTAATAATCTCTCTTAATAACAGGTTTTATTTGTTCATAAATGTTCCCTTTCATTCAGTCATGTGATGGCATTCTTGGCAGCCACAACCTATAATTCTTCAGCGCATGTGTGTATGTCTGCTGTTTGAAGCAGACCTAATTAAAGCAAGGCTTGTGGTTGAGGCTCCAGCATTTAGTTCAGCAAACAAAAAGGAAATCAATCATTAAAAGAACAGTATTCTTGTAAGCATGGTAGCTCACCAGGACACAGACAAATCCTAAAAGATTAAGTCACACATTTTGCAAATCACTTTCTCTAATCTTCCTGGAACCACCCTGGGAAATGTATGTCACTTTCTGGAGCACCAGATTCAAGCCCTGATGCAAAAACCTTTCCATCCATTTAGATCTGCATCCTTATCTTCCCTTCCTAAGCAATAGAACTACTATAAATTCATCCAGGAAAGTAAATATTGCAGTACCTCTTTTCAAGATAGAAAAACAGAGTAATAAATAGATCTGACTGCACAGTGATTACACTGGAAAAAGTGGTGTACACGGTGCTTCTGGGAGTCATACCTGAAGCTCCTTCCATCATATCTCAGTTTGTATAGAGGAAAATCATGCCTGTGTACCTGCTGACCTCAATGTGATGCACTGGAACTAGTGAACCGCATCTTCTACATTAACTCATTCTCTAGTCTTGCAATGCTACAGTGGAAACTTCATGGTGCAAGCAAGGTTGGAAGCTGTAGGACTTTGAACCAGCTCCTGAAGTTCCTCCTGTTCTCTTGGCTTGACTACCTAGGCTGCTTCTAAAGAACAGCATCAGAACCCTTGATTAAAATTCTCAGGAAAAAAATTGAGTAGGTGGCCTGGTAAATGAAGTTTTTACTCTGTGAGTCATGTGGAAGCTGTACAAGGAATGTCTCCATCAGCAGACAAATGGCCTGGACTCAGTTACATCCCTAACGGTGACAATATTTCTTACTAACTGCCAGTTAGCTACTGGAACAGCCTCAGCACAGACCAAGAGTGACTTCTAGTGCAGCACAGGGATATGGCAAGGGTTAGTGCTTGGCATTCCCGTCCATGGCTTTGACTTCAGCATCATGCAAATCAGACTTGGCCTGAACTGCAAAGTGCCTGTAAAAGTGTGGGGGATGTTGCTGCCCTGGTGAAAGCAAAAGCCTAGTCATATTGCATCTTACAGACATGGAAAACCAGGGCATCTAAGGTGACTTCATGAACAGGTGGCACACACAAGGCTGTTTGTGGCAGCAGTAAACTGGGTATCAGAACTGAATAGCTAATTAAGCCTCTGTAGAGAACAGTCTTCTCAGTTACAGTGATAGACAGAATCACAGAAATGTTTTGGTTGGAAAAGACCTTCAAGATCAAGTTGAACCATTAACCCAACGCTGCCAGGTCACCACTAAGCCATGTCCCTCAGCATCACAACTACACAGCTTTGAAAACCCTCTAGGGATAAGGGCTCCACCACTGCCCTGAGCAGCCTGGGACAGGCCTTGACAAACCTTCCATGAAGAAATGTTCCTCACATCCAACCTAAACCTCCCCTGGTGCAACTTGTGGCCACTTCCTCTTCTCCTATAGCTTATTCCTTGGGAGAAGAGACTGACTCCCACCTGGCTCAAACCTCCCTTCACAGACTTGTTGAGAGAGAGAAGGTCTCGCCTGAGGCTCCTTTTCTTCAGGCTAAACATCCAGAGTTCCCTCAGATGTTCCTGAACAGAAAAGAATAAGATTGGGGAGGGAAAAAAGAAAAAAAAAAACACCACCACACACAAAACCAACACAGAAAGAGACCTTTTGATAATCAAGATCTTTAAGATAAAGTAAACTGGTTAATACAGATCCTACTTGATGTTGCCTTCTTGCAACCATGATGTAAGTTGAAAACGGCTGGCAAGTGAAATAGAGAAGGATACATCTCTGCCGAACAGCATATATTCATTGGGAAGAATGTTTACATTTACCATAACTGTGTGTAGCTCTCCTGTTTGTACAAGTGTAAATTCTTTCGCCTGAACATAGCAACCTTTCAACAATCACAGTCCATGACATCACTCAAGAGGCAGTGCGCCAGATATCTTGCCTGTGGCTGTGCTTTAGGCAGCCCAAGTGCCTAGGAGAACTGGATGGAATAAACATATCATGCTGTCACTGCAGGTGAAATCCTGGGTGCATAAATGTCAATGGTGAGTGGTTCTCATCACTTGTGCAAGCCAGGATTTCACAGGGAGATTATCACACACTTGTCTAGAGACCTCAGCATAAGACAGACATGAACCTATTGGAGTGGAGCCAGAAGAGACCACAAAAAGTGCTCTGAGGGCTAGAACTCCTCTGCTGTGAGGCCACGCTGAGAGAGTTGGGGTTGTTCAGCCTGGAGAAGGCTCTGGGAACACCTTCTTGTGGCCTTTCTGTACTTAAAGGGGCCTATCAGAAAGATGGGGACAGACTTTTTAGCAGGGCCTACTATGACAGGACAAGGGGTGATGGTTTTAAACCAAAAGAGGGGAGATTTAGACAAGAGAAGGAAGACTTTCTTTTTTTATACACTGATCATGGTGTCACAGTTCAGGGTCAGGGTGTCCCCCTAGACCAATAACAAACACTCTCTGTTAACACCCCCTCCATCCCCAAAGAGGAAGAGAAAGGGAATAAGGGAGAAAGACTTAGCAATTAGAAAAAGGAAACTAGAAAAGCTTTAATGAGAATGAAAATAATAAAATAGAATATGTACAAACATATACAAAACCAGGATTGAACCCGCCCTCCCCCCCAATGGTAATTCCATCACCATCACCACTGATGCTGTGGAGCAGGCACCGGGAAAACCCCAGCCTGGGCCCTGCGGCAGGCGGGGGCTGTGTTCAGGAGCTGGATTCTGGTACCAGGTTCAGGAACACACTGTTTGGGATCAAAGGCAGAACAGACAGAGTCCTCCTTGGATGCTCTGAGGAAGGAACCAAAAGAGGACCTGAGCCAAGCCAAGCAAAGATGGCAGAGTGGTCCAAGAGGGGAGAAGAGCCCAGGAGCCCCCAGAGAGAGGGTGAGTGAGCTATCAAGCAAACAAAACTAGCAAGTTAGCAAGGAAACAATCAAAACTATCAAGGTAACAAAAAAAAAAAACAGCCAGACCCTCCAGTTTCCTCAGCTTTATACCAATTATGACAAATATGGGCTGGAATCCCTCGTTGGTCAGTTTGGGGTCACCTGCCCTGTCTGCTCCTCTCTGCATGTGCAGCCTTTCACTTTCCTGCACCCCCCAATGTGGTTCACAAGATCCAGCAGTGGCCTTGGTCTGCATATCAATCCTTGGTAGTAACTCTAACCATGCCAGCAGCAGACACTGTCTGTGACAGTGCAGTTAGAGCAACTGAACTGAAAAGTAAAATTAGTTCTGTTCTCAAACCAGGACACATGGTGAGACCCTGGCCCAGGCGGCCCAGGCTGCCCAGAGAGGTTGTAGAAGCCCCAATCCTGGAAGCCTTCCAGGTGAGGTTGGACAGAGCTCTGAGCAACCTACTCTAGTTGCAGATGTCCCTGCTCCCTGCAGGGGGGTTGGACTAGAAGACCTCTATAGGTCCATTCCCAACCCAAACCAGTGAATTATTCTATGATGGTTCTAATGCAGACAGACTATCTCTCTCCAGTCACTTAGAGTAAGACCTCTTCTCTGGAGCTCCAGAAGAACACAGCAGAAACCTATTTTAAGTGCTCCAAATTACTCCAAACAGGAACCTTCTCCAGTGACCTGAAGTACCCTGGGTACTTAAGGATGTGTGATGAGAAAGTTTGATCAAGTTCTGACACTCAAGAGCATTCAAAGCATGGCAACAATGTGACCTTTACAGACTGAAACTGAAAGACAGGAGGAAAACCACAAACACTAAGCCTTCAGCATGATGGTCTCCACAGTCTTGTGCATAGTATCACCCAGCTGGTCAGAGCAACTGAATGGGTTTTGACCTTCAGGTGCTCCCTAATGCATATACACCTTGACGCATCTTCTTCCTTCATTGAAAACCATCTTTGAATAACAGCTTGAATGCAGGGAAGAGACATTTTAAGGGGTGTAAGAGTTAATTAGGAATATTTCACTAAAAATTCACTAAAATTTTAGAGCAAAGATACCTCATTAAAAATGAAAAAGTTCATAGGAAAGAGTTATTCCAGAATGAGTCTTAGGCTTCAAATTTCACTGCAACATTTTTTCAAGGGAAAAGTTCCAAGTTGAGAGCCTGAAATGGCTTTATTTAAAACAATGATTCTTTCTTCCACAGATTTTTTTCCCAAGCTCAGCTGTGGAACTGAAAAGTAAGAATTTTTTTCATGTCCTCAACAGGTCCAATATCATATTTCTTGCCTTTTTTATTAGAGGTGTGATTTCTACTCCCTTGGATTCCAAATGGAAAAAGTGTGACAACTCATCTTTTCTCATTCTTATTAAAACACACTCTTCCCCACCCGGACACAATGAAGAGAAAAAGAAAACAAGGAGTTTGTATGAGGTGTGCTCTTGCCTCTGCCTCCCAGATAAAAACCAGAGTGCCTTCTGCTTTCTAATTCAAGTGCCTAAGCTACATGATGAAGAGTCAGCTAAACCAACTCTTTAAAACCTGAGTAGGCCAGCAAAGCTGCGAGTAAAATAAAATGCTGTTCTGTGGTTGACAAAGTCAGAACCACATCCTGGAATTCTCTGTACCTCAGTCCTGAACAAAATTGGCATCTTGACTTTCTGTTTTCTAGTGCCAGATTTATTTCCAAAACAAAGATTCCTAATCCTCAGTGCCAGCCAAAACTTGACAACAGTCTATCACTGAGTGAAGGAGAAGCAGCTGCCTCTCACCATAGCCAAGGTTCAGCCCAGCTAACTGCAGGCATCAAGCTCCACTCCCAATTTGCTCAAGCTCTTTACATGGTTAATGAAGAGACAGAGCACATTGTAAGGCCACTCAGATGTTGATATAGCTAGTTCTGCAGCCTGAAGACCCTGGAAACTGATAGGCATGACAAAAAAACCCAACAAAAACAAACCAACCACCTCCATTTTGGGGGCCAAGGCAAATTTCCTCCATCAATCACTGGAACTTCACCCTGAACAGCAAGCTCACAGCAGCTGGCTCACTGCTGCATTTTATTAAAGACCTCAAAGTGAGCAAAAGTCCAAGGATGTTTCTAAGCCTAAAGTCTCAGCCAGAGCCAATGCAGCTAAAATTTCCATGGAAAGCTTTAGGTTGAAGGAGGGGAGCAGGGTGGAGGGAATAGTATCAGTCAGTGACCAACTCCTGCCTGGCATTGCCTCCTCAAAGCATGAGCCAGCTGCATTCACTTCTAACAGCCTTCAACATCAACCCAACTGAAGTGGCTCTATTCATATCTGAGTAATCCTTATTTTAGCTCTCGGATTCAATCCCTCTTTGAGGGCTCTTTGTGCCTAGAGAGATTTGGCCAGTTAATGCCACTGGGTATCCAAGTACCAACTCAAAGTAGAGGACAAATATTCTTCCATTACATCTAGTGAGATTAACAGTAAGCAGACCATCCTCATTTCACAGATAACGGAAAAGAATAGAAAAGGACTGTGGCAAGAACACCACCTCAACATACAGTAGAAAGGGCTATCAAGACCTGTACCTTCATGATTCATGTTCAACATTAACAAGTGTGGGGTTTTCTCCATAACTTCATACCAGCAGAAAAATCCACAGTCTTTTCCATTACAAGCTCTGCTAATGTCAAAAGATCAAAAGAGCTTCAGGTGTCTCTTGGCACTCACAACCATGTCCTTCAATAGCTCTGTGCCAATAACACCACCATTACCTGCTTTTTGTCTCCCAGTGACCTCAAGTAATTATGGAGAGGCTTGATGCTCCCTGTTTTCTGAGCCTGAGCTTCCATCCCATGAAATACACAGATTCAGACTGGTGCCATGTTCTGATATTGACTCTGTGCCAGAAGATGCTCCATGTCTGGCCCAGTAGAAGTGTTCAGATCCACATTTGTAGCTTCAGGATACCCCCAAACTGTAAGTGTCCAGATGCATTGCTAAGATCTTGGATCTTGTACTGCTGCCTCCAAACTCAGTGGTACAAACAGCACCCACCTCACCCTCTTAACTGCCCAAGGGGCTACAGAAGTGATTATCTGTCTTGCTCACCACCCCCTATAGAGTTTCAGTTCTGACAGTCAGCTCTCTGCAGAGCACAAAGCACTTTCCTCTCAGACTTGCCCTATCTTTAAGGAACCTGGATTTTAATCATTTGCATCATCAGCATAAACACAAGACATATCACTGAATACAATTTTTCTAGCATCTAAGAGTTCAGATAAATGACTGAATGGGTCCTGTCTGGCATCATCACATATGGATCTTCAAATCAAGCCATTTTAGAGTGTCTTGTGCCAGTTTGCACATGCTTTAAGGTCCTTAAAATAGGCCATACTGCAACAAATCCTGTCACTACATAGCTAAGGACACAGAGGAAATATTCTTTCTGGCTTGCTATCAAATAGATATTCAACAATAAATTAGCACAATCCCACTGAAAATTAGCAGAGCTGGGACAGTTTATCAAAACATCCCCTTAAAAATGGATACTGCTTTTTGTCAAGCTGCAAGGTATTCCTACATTCAGCTCAATCTTTCTGCTGTCATCCCTGTGCTGGTGATGACAGGTGAGTAGGAACACACGTCACTAAGGTAACTCAAGTGTCTGATGCAAGCACACACCTATTTATTGCTTCAGGTCAGATGCTTGTCTTCAGAGAAGCCCCAGCATCTCATCTCCTGACAGCCTATGAGATGGCTGGAAAAGATTCCAGAGTAAAGGTGGTATCTGGTGGGAGTAAGGGTGAAAGTATGTTGACTGGGAATTAGGGGGCATGATTCACCACATGCTTCCCTTCCCCAGCAATTCCCCACCTTGTAAAGCACAAACATTTGGCACTCAGGAGCAGTAACTCAGTGGCAAAGCATTTGGCAGAAGCATCTCTGGAGCAAGTGCCAAAGCTTGAGCTGTGTGTCAGCCAGAGCGTCTCCTCAGAGCAACTCTGATGGAGCATAACCAGGAACAAAACATTTCCTGAAACTACTGCAAAGAAAGATAGAAAAATTCATCCAATCCTCGATCCAAGGGGGTGTTAAATGCAGAAGGACTGTGCATTCTCTCCAGTCCAAATAAAACCCCCCATATGGACAAGCTGAATAGTCCTGAGGAACAAATTCATTAGCAGCTGGGCCTGGAAAATCACAACCATTAGAAAACCAGAGAGCAAACTGAGCTACAGCAGCAAAGGATTTAATTCTCCCTGATACCATGGTCTAGATGCCCCCAGCATAGGACTGGAAATGATCTTTCCCAAGAGCAAGGGTGCATGTCCTGACCTCAGATCCCCTGCCATGGGGAATGCTCCGTGTGACACAGAGCCTGGATTTTAAACACTGGAAGGCTCACGGCAGGGCAATCCCACCTGCCTGGACTTCAGCTCAGGTTCTTCTCTTGTGTAGACAACTTGAGGATAAGCACATCGGTATTTTAATCAGACACTGAACAATATTCAACAGCACTGAATGTTTAAAATTGTCATGAGGCACTATAAACCAACAACATCCTGACTGACAGCTTTTGCATTATCTTAATATTTTATTCAAGAAGCTGGTCTGGCAGTTCTCATTTTGTGAGAAAATACATCAGCTGTTACAGTTCAGTGAAACTGGGAACTAACGAGACAAAAAGATTTAGAAACAGAAGATGTATAAAAAAAGAATTGTTTGAATTTCTCAGTCTTTGAGGTTCTGAGTCATTGTTTCTAAATCACTAGGGATGAACAATACTTAGTAAAAAACTTGTCTGATTAGAAAAGTATCAAAGGCAATGTCAAATTTAAAGTATCAGGAGTCAGCATTAATTGTTCCCAAGAAACTTTAAGACTAGGAAGAAAAAATTAGTTCCTTATTAACAAGGGGAACAATGCCATTAAACACTAGTAACTGTTTGGAGCGGATCATGAAGCTGGGAAACCAAGCAATTTGAACTGGTAGTGGGACATGGTATGAACTACTGAGCACAATTTGATATGCAGTCAGTTATTGTAGAATCATATACTGGTTTTGGTTGGAAGGCAACTTTCAAGGTCACCTAGTCCAACCCCCCTGCAGGGAGCAAGGACATCTGCAACTAGAGCAGGTTGCACAGAGCCCTGTCCAACCTCACCTGGAAGGTTTCCAAGAATGGGGCTTCTACCACCACCCTGTGCAACCTGATCCAGCGTCTCACCACCCTCACTGTAAGAAATTTCTTCCTTCTCTCTAGTCTAAATCTCCTTCCTTTAGTTTAAAACCATCACCCCCTTGTCCTGTCACAACAGGTCCTGCTAAAAAGACTGTCCCCATCTTTCTCATAGGCCCTTTTAAGTACTGAAAGGTCAGAAGAAGGTCTTCCCCTTATGGTTCTTTACCATGAGGGTGGTAGAGCAGGTTGCCCAGGGAGGTGGTTGAGGCCCCATCCCTGGAGACATTCAAGGTGAGACTTGACAAGGCTCTGAGCAATCTGCTCTAGTTGAAGATGTCCCTGCTCTCAGCAGGGGGCTTGGACTAGATGACCTCTAGAGGTCCCTTCCAACCCAGACATTTCTATGATTCTATGATTCCCAGAGCTTGCCTTTCTTTAGGCTGAAGAACCCCAACTCTCTCAGCCTGGCCTCACAGCAGAGGGGTTCCAGCCCTCAAGTCATTGCTCTGGCCGCCTCTAGCCCTGCTCCCTGTCTCTCCTGTGCTGAGGACTCCAAAGCTGGACCCAGCACTGCAGGAGATGTCTCACCAGAGCACTGCAGAGGGGCAGAATGCCCTCCCTTGACCGGCTGCCTACACTGCTTGGGATGCAGCCCAGGATCTGATTGGCTTCTGCATTGTGAGTACACAGTGCCAGCTCACATCCAGCTTTGTACCCACCAGCACCCCCAAATCCTTAGCAGCAGGGCTACTCACAACCCTTTCATCCCCCAGCCTGAGTTGATACTGGGAGTTGCCCCAACCCAGGTGCAGGACCTTGCACTTGGCCTTGTTGAACCTCAAGAGGATTACATGGGTCCACTTCTGAAGCCTGTCCAAGTCCCTCTGGATGGATCACATCCTTCAGGTGCATCAACTGCACCACTCAGCTCTGTGTCATCTGCAGACTTGCTGAAGGTGCCCTTGATACCACTGTCTATGTCATTGATGAAGATTAAAGAGTACAGTTCTCGAAGTCTAGTCCAACAGAGACAAGTCATAAGTCTCCTGCTTGCCTTTGGGAGGAATTATGTATCTACTGCTCTATAAAAAAGCAAGATTTCTGCAAAACAAGAGTTCACATCAACGCACAAATACTACATTCCGTTCTCCTGAGCCACTGGCAAATAGACTAATGTTCCATGTCCAAATTAACATTTCCTGTACTGTGCACTCTTCCAGTCCAGCACACAAGTGAGAAAGTCCTGGACTCATGGTCCAAACCAGAACCCACAGATTAATCTGTGGAAATTACAGCTCCCACCAACATGAAATTATCCGAGAAACAATTAATCTTAATCATGCATTACTCCTGCAAGGCTCACTGTTGGACAGAGTGAAGTGAGGCTGTCCAAAAGATGGGTCTAAGAAAAAGGGAATGGTTCTGCTCTCTTGAGCCATGATGAACAATCAAGGTAATCAGGTTCAGCAAGGAATATCAAACAGAAGTAAAAGTGCATTAATTAATTGCATCTGTTTTTTGCCTCCATTTGTAGTTTAGCTCCTAAAGTCCAAAAAAAGATCTCAGAAAAAAAAAATACAGATTTTTAGCCACTATCCTCTTTCCTTCAAACCACTAACAAAAGGTTTTGCTGAATAATAAAAATATAGGAGATGGATCTAAATAAAGTGCCCTAGGGAATTTAACACCGGTTAAAAGACCACAGAGAGGATGATAGAGGTAGAGCCCTTTCTCCTCCTCTTGTGATTAGCAAGTCCATGTGACATGGAAGACCTCCGAGATAAAGGTCTCCTCAACCAGATATAAAACTGAACTTCAGGTTGGATCTTGTGTGTCCTAGAATGGCTGCTCACGTGTCTGATACTCTGAACTGGGCCTCTTTCTACAGCTCCTGATTCCACAGAATATAAAAATCCATAATTAGCTATCAGAACAAGATTTGGAAGCTCCCAGACCCCAGGATTACATTTAACTAGTAGGTTAAAAACAGCAGTGGCACCTTCTTCCATGAATTATGGGCTTTTTTTTATCTGAATCTACTCTCAAAATGGCCAAGTGAGCCATTTTAACTGTTACAGGCAGAATTTATTTCAGGTCAGTCACCCTATGACACTTAAGGTATTTACTCCACATGCTCCTAATGATCAGCAGCTTTGCTCACAGTCACAAGCCAGTTGACTATTTATTGGTTCCTAATGCAAACATAAATGGGACCATTAAAATAAGTCCCTTTACTCTGCCCTGTTTGCTGCTCATGAGCTTGTCAGTGAGTTTGTCCAAGTATCAGCAAAATTGCTAAGAAAAGGGCCTAATAAGACTGCCACAGTCATGGGCAGTCAACATTAGAGGTAGACAGTTCCACCTTCTCTCTTCTGAAGCCACTGGGTAGAGATGCCTCACAGTAGAATGGAGTTGTATGGTTATCAGTTCTTGCAGCTGAGAGGCAGAGCTTCTCACTGCTCCAGAAGTGAAGTGGCTTATGCACCCAGAGCCAAAGACAACACACTAATGGATTTTTCCACATGCTGAAACCCAGAAGTTTGAAGGAGCTGTGAGGTCTCCCAGAAATAGAAAGCTTCATTACCAGCCTTGGAAAACTTTGCTCTGTGCTCTACAGTACAGTCCTGCCCATGTTTGTAAGGACACTTGAGGTCATGGATGAAAAATAGCAGTGCAGATTTCTGGTCTATTCTGCGAGAAAGGAAGCATCACTTTTTAAAGTAGACATGTGACCAGAGTATCACACAATCCCTGTGACAATCCTACCAGGGCAGAGCACTCACCATTGACAGAATATAATCAGCTTGACCCTCAGTTATCACAAAACTACTCCTACATGTGTCTCCAAGTTTGAATGTGCCTCATGTTGTAAGTAGGTTGAAGTTCTAAGCCATAGCAGATGTTGGCAGTATGCTCCAGACCTTTGCTTCATGGATTCCCAGATAAGTCCTGCTTTTGTGCTAGCCCTCCTCTAGTAATAACAATTAAGTATCATTTATATAAGGTCTTTCATTCAACAGTTGCAAAGCACTCAAATATAACAAACCATTAATACTCAGCTGGATCACTTTCAAATTTGTAAAGAGGCTGCACACATCCCAAGTAATCCTTCACCTTCCCACAAATGGTAGGTACCATAATTACCTTCAGTTTTCAGAAGCAGGGTGAGGGGATGCCAGAGACCACAGTGCACTCTGCTAATAACAAAGGGATTTAAACAGAGCTCCTGGCTCTTAACACCAAAGCAGGAAACTGCCCTGACTCCAGAAATTCACACACTGATAACTTCAGTGTTTTATCCAGAACACTGAACAGAAAAGCAAGAATGCGTTCCCAGAGCACATGAAAAACACACTGGTCAAAGTGAGTCAGGTCCAAACAAAGGAACAACAATTTTTTTTTCACTTGCACAACTTAAACTAGAAGTTAATTCAGTGGCCCAGATTAATCTTGCTCATACATCGCACTGGAAGGTAGAAAAGCGGAACTTCCCCTAAGCACACACATCATGGGAGACATGGCTTGGAAGAATCAGCCTTGCCTAACAGCAATGTCAACATCCCATCACCTAGATTCCATTCCCATTACATCACAATACATCCAAACCACCTGTGCAACCTGCTCTGGGTGACCATACTGGAGCAGGAGTGTTGGACAAGATGATCTCCAGAGGTTCCTTCCAACCCCTACCATAGTGGGATTCTGCGATCCCAGTTCATCATTCCAGGAATTATTATTTTTGCCTAAGCTGTACCTACTTATGAAGAAAACTGCAGCAGTCCAAGACCACTTTGCAATTGTTTCGTAACTGGTACTTAACTATTACACCTTAAGCCGGTCGCAGTGAGAATACTCACATCCTCTAAGCTTCCTTGCCTCTAGTTATTTGATCTACTTCTCCCATTGGTCTGTTACTCTGTACTGGAAACAGGAACTACAGCTTTAGAAATGCTTACTTCTCTAGTTTCTACCAAGCATACCTTGGACAACTGAGCAGCAATGCAACCATCTGACAGCACAACCTAATGAAGACATTTCCAAGCTCTCCTCAGCTGAATCAGAGAAACAGCAAATAAGTAACATGGATCTTATTTAGAAAGTCACAAGACTAGTGCTTGGCCCTGACTAGGGGGAAGTGAGAAGGCCCATCCAAGGTGCCACCCAATTTTTTTTCCACTGAAATAAATTGAATTGCTACCAAGGGGAGCCAGGTTTCATAACTTACAACAGGGAAAGCGTTCACTGGACAGATTGTGCGAGTGGATGTGAGAGGCTAGAATGGAGCCCATTTTTCATCATGCAGAAATGTAGCAGCTTTATTTTGTTTTATGACTCAGTGTTCCCAATGGAAAGAGCACACAAACCATGGGTTTGGCACTACACACCACTCCATTTCCTACCAGACCCAGGCTGCAAGAAATCCAACTCTGTCATTTCCTTAACCTCTTCAAGGAGGGGTTTGGGCCAGCAATGGTTTCTAGAAGCAGGTGGTGTGCAAGGCAGAGATGTGTCAGAGGAAGACTGCTCTCTACGTGCAGTCCATGCAGCATGAACTACCACCAATAAGAAAACAAGTGAGCCCAAGAGGTAGTCAGGGGAAACTAGAGAAAGGTTTCCTCCTGGTATGAGTCAGCACAACTCCAAAATAGTTGAAAGAGCTATTCTGGTTTGCATGGGGTAAAAACTATCCACCATAACCTATTACAACTCTTTTCCCTACTGATTCATTCCCCAGCATGCTGCTAGGCTACACAGACACAGCGATGCCACAAGGAACAAAATGAACTCAGCACATAGACAACAGGCAGCCTTCTCTCTGCTTGAACATAACCATGATCCAGAGTTTTACACAGAAGGTTGCTTTTCCTGTTTCTTTGTGCATGGCAAACACAAAGTATCCCTGAGCTACTGAACTGTGAGAGTTTGTTTGCTCAACAACATGCACTTGTGATGGTTGCAAAACTGCAAAGATCCTCATGTTGAAAAAAGCTCCTTTGATCAAAAAAAAAAAATTAAAGGTACCAGTTCTAGATCAATTCTCAAACTTAGTGCAAGCCATTGCTGAGTTAAGAAACTCACCAAGAGATTTTTGGGATCGTGTTATCTTACCTTCTTTCCAATTCTAAGCAATTCTAAGCTCTTTTTCTAGGATCTGTTGGCTATCATCTCAGGTACATCCTTGGGGTAGTTACTACTCCCCTCAGTCACAGGCCACTCGATACAGGGTGCAATTCCCTTCCTGGGGTCATGCAACAATCCATTGGAAAGTCAGGTACAGATTCTAAAGGTAGTGTAGCAGTGCATTCAGGCACCCTCTTAACATACCTGGCTCTTGCTTCCCCTATTCTTTAGGGACAATAATGGCAATTACCTCCTGCAGCATTGAGACATCCCCTTGGTGCCACTGGCTCTTGCCTCCTGCAAGCAAGAATGATCATCAATTGACTCTGACAGCCTTTTACACCAGTACTTGGGTTAATTTATCTATAGGCTGACCTCTTCACCCATCTCTCTATGTGTTTGAATTTATACATTTATGAGGGTGGGCACCTACATTTTTCACCAGATCCAAGCATTTCTGTCTGTTTTGTTTAAAAATACTTTGATTTAGAATATCCTGTAGTAAATTGGTGTGAATCTTGTAATTCTCAAATCAGTAATCAGGTCATTTTGTACAACACACTTATTAAATCTTTAAACTGGTTAACCATTAAATGCTGCTAAAATACATCCTTTTAATTTCTCATACTATTAATAAATTTTGAATTGTTACTACATCTAAACTATGTCAAACATTCATCCTCAACAATCCTTCCATAAGGTCCAGAGCAATTAGGCATACAAAAACATGCCACAACACATTAAAAGGGCAGGGAGAAGGGCTCTAAATTATGGGACTTCTTAATATCTTCTGCCTCTTCCTCCTGCAATCATACTTAAGTTGTGAATATACTACTCAAGCATCACAGCTCATCCTCAAAGTCCTGATCTCTTCACATTTATCTACAATTATTACTATGTTTTGGGAGTTTCAGTTAATCTGGGCTACCTGGATAAGCAATTTGCCAGGCCAAAATACTAAAACTATAACGCTTTAAACACAGTGCCTTTAATTTCCCCCAGTTATTCCTCCTACTGACTGATTTTGCCACTGTAGAGCTCACTACTCCAACACACTCATGACAAGGACTGGTATCAGCTTTAACAAGCACAGGAGAATACTAAGGGCTAAAAACCCATTAGGTTTCGAACACTCATGTTGAAGGATATCAGAGCAGCACACTAAACTCGCTGAAATGTTCCAGCTACAGGAAGCTCAGAGTTGTTTAGGGTTTACCAACTCCATCTGTGACATATATACAAGGAGAGTCCTCCAGTTCCTCTGAGAAGGAAGACTTCTCCTGGAGACAAAAGCTGCCTTTTTTATTAAGTCACCCATCCCATTGCATGACTGCCACCCAAGATGACTATCACTGGGAAAAACATCATGTTTCTCTGTGCTGGATATAATACAGAGAAGAAAGTGGTCTTGTGGTGTGCTGTTAAATTAATCAGCCTCTGGATATGCTGATATTTGTGGAGTTATATCAGCCTTGCCAGTTAATTCTGTGGTACCTTGATCTGGGTAATTTACCCCATAGAACGTAAATTCTGTACTAGGTACCTAAAGGCAGCATGAAATTTAGAGGCAAAGGGGAAGAGGGCAGCACCACCTTATCCCTCATTATTAAAAAACCAGAAATATCAGAATCAGAGGTTAAACATGTCTATATCTGTTTAATTTCCTGCCTCCTTTCCCTTTGCTGCTTTCTATATTTTAGGCAGTCGTTCTCAGTGGCATCCAAGCAACCAGTTATTTTGCTATCTGGCCAGATGTGTTCTCTAGGGCTCAAGCTAGACTTGAGGTGGGATTCTTTTTCTCTTTGAAGTCAGTGGAACATTTCCCATGGGCTTCAGTGGGAACAATACTCCATCTTTTGTCTTGCTGCTTTCAAAGATGTATTTTTCCTACTATCTGGTTGGGTCTCAAAATATAATTGAGGAAGCTCATTCCCAATTCCTACACTCCTCCCAAAAACAGGGGCAGAAGAAAGCACATCTATCACAAGTGTCATACTATAAGTAAATATAGGATTATTTTTCTAAAGTGCTGATGGTGGGTATCCAAGTAGCTAAATATATATTCCTTAATTGCTTTCTAGAAAATTCTATCCATGAAAAAAATCAGGACACTACCCATGACACCTTGGCTCTGTGAATCTTTTTTTTTTTTTTAATATAAGAATCTTGAGCAGAGGTTTCTTGACTTTTGTTTATAGTAGCCTAGATCACTGTAAAAGAGTCTGGAGTAGTTCCATGCTTCTAGCAGGACATCTTACAAAAGTCTGGGAACTCTTAAGCACAGGAAAAATGACAAGGCTTCAGAATGACTCACTGTCGATATTTGCAGAGATGTTGGAAGAAACTGGGTAACAGACTAAGCACTTGAATGTACTTTCCCCCTCTTTTGCAGGTTTCCAGCTGCTCTGCCTCACTTTCTAAAGACTTCAGCATACAGAGAAGGGTGATTCTCTGCCTGCAGACAGGCTGCATTATGACCGATGCCACTGTCAGTTGTTTTTCTTTATCAAGGGGATACTGTGACATCAAAGCAGTCTTGGGTCACTCAGGGAGGTGGGGAACACCCACCTATCTGGTACAAGCATTGCCTTTCCTTCCAGGAAAGGCACTAGGACACACCTGGGGGGTCACAGCTTATATGTCCGGCCTTCTTTGAATTCTATCAAACAAAACCCAAACGTTTAGAGCACAAGTCTTGGGAGAAGTAGCTGAGAGAACCAGGGTTGTCAAGTCTAGAGAAAATAAGGCTCAGGGGAGACATTCTCACTCTCTACAACTCCCTGAAAGGAGGTTGGAGCCAGGTGGGGGTCAGTCTCCTCCCAAGGAACAAGAAATAGGACAAAAGGAAATGGCCTCAAGTTGCACCAGAGGTGGTTTAGGTTGGACATGACAATCCTTTTGGGGAACAAATTGTTCCTCAAGGCCTGTCCCAGGCTGCCCAGGGCAGTGGTGGAATCCTCATTCCTGGTGGGTTTCAAAGATGTGGACACATGGCGACAAGGGACATGGTTTAGTGGTGGACTTGTCAGTGCTAGGTTAATGGTTGGATTGGATGATGTTAAACGTCTCTTCCAAACAGAACCATTCTGATTCTATGATCCCTTGCTATCTGCAGTGCACCTCCACTATAATTGTGTCATTCTGGCCTCAAGACAAGGGGCACAGCAACCTATGAAGCAGATGAAGAGCCAGACAGGGGAGCCAGATGCAGCAGCCACCTACCCAGAGCACACTGGTTTGAGATCTACATATGATCCAGCTACCCTCTAGTGTAGTGAGTAGTGCTCACACTGCCCTTGTTTTCAAGTGTTAATTAGTTCTTCTCAACTCTACATTGTTAAAATCCCACATCCTGATCCAAATCAACTTTCAAAGTCAGAAGACTTGTAACTGACTACAGTGGGAACTGGATGAAACCCTGAAGAGATAAACTGCACAGGAAATGTTTTAAAAAGAGAGCCCTCTTGCCCCCGAGGCGAGACAGTCCTAGGAAACTACAGAAACACATTGTTCTTTTTCAGCCTTTTGCCGAGTCTGAAAGATTTAAAACAAACATGGATCCAAGAGCAAAGGAAAACTTCCATTCCTCCCCCAGACATTAGCTCAGTTGAAATATCCTACTGCCTTTTTGTTACCACCTCAGAGTATTTCCAGCTAACAGTGCAGGAGAAATGAAACCTTGCATTTCACAGTGCACCTGGCAGTGAAATCCCTTATGCTCTGGGTGAATCAGCTATTCACAAGAGGGTTTCAAACCTCCCAAAACATCCACTCTACACTCCTACGTTGTGAGGAATTAGCAGAAAAATTGAAAGGCTTCTAAACTTAGAGAACAAAAACAAAACAAAAAAGAGGGTTTCCATTGACACAGCGACAACATAATTGCCAAGGCAATATGAAGGGATCTCTCGAAATGGAACTAAAAGAGTATATAATAAATTCTCCTAGGACCTTGCCTTCCTATCTGCACAGAACAGGGAGGATCTGAGCAAGTGAATTTTCCCTTTAAGCCAGAAGAGAAAAAAGCTCTGCATAGAACCAGGCTGCTCTGAATGTAGCCAAGCTAGGTCTTGTTTCTATAAGTTAACTGCATTCCCAGAACCACACTATAATCCACAGGTTCACTGTTCAGCTTTTTTCTATTCAACAGCATGTTTTCACTTCTCATTCAAGTCCAAATCTCCCAGCTTGGTACCTCAAGCTAGGCATGGTTTTCTTTTAAATCAACAGCTCTTCCTGCAATGTGAATGCAAAGGATGCAGGCTGGCTGAGGGCTCAAAGGTCTGACTGCCCCTAAGATTTCTCACAGGGAAGAGAAAGTCAAGTCCTCGCAGTGAACTCTACATTATCCATCTCAGTGTTCAGAGCTGGCTTCTTGCACAGACAAATACCTAGGTACCTGTTCTCCACTGAGCTGAACATAACTACTTCAAAAAGGGCTGATGAGATAATGGATAAGACAATAGGTTAAATTCACTCCCTCCCTGTCTGAGCACAGATTCTATTAGCATGTTTATTCTTTTCAGGTTTGCCAACTGTATCATGACTTTTCTCCTTTAGCAGCATCCAGATGGAAACAATGAACTTTATAACCATTAAAATTCTTCCGATTCTAATCTTGCTACCTTGGTTCTTTTACATTGGAGCTGCTCCAGAAAAAGTCTCATCAGCTTGCAAGTCCCACCCATGCCTTTTTCTACACATCCAAGAACTAACCAGATCAGAAAAGGGTCTGCTGTGGTGTTTATACTGTCATGATCACCCAGCACGTTCTGGCAGGAAGGAAAGAATCCTAAAAGGGTAACACCACTCCATGATGGCTTGTCTGCAGAGATATTAGCAGGAAAGAATTTGACTGCTGATAGTAATCTTCTCAATCCACACAAAAATCACTGCTTGTGTGACAAAGGGTCACCACAAAAACTTCTCCTATGTCCTGCTTGTACATCAAGAAGGAACAAGCACTAGACTTGATTGCAAAAAAAAAATGGAGCCTTAACTATAAAACTACTGAATGCACCAATAAAAAAGCAACTTGGATCATTACCAGGAAGGGGAAAATGAGTAGTGCATGTACATTCTCACTTCCACAAGCACATGCATAAGCATCTGCTAAGACTACACTCAGAAACATTCAGTATAAACCAGTACATAAGGAAACCAGACTTGGAGTGTGACCTTATAGAATCATAGAATAGTTTGGGATGGAAGGGACCTTAAAGATCACCTAGTTCCAAGCCCCCTGCCATGGGCAGGGAGACTTCCCACTAGACCACATTGCTCAGAGGCCCATCCAACCTGGTCTTGAACACATGCAGGAATGGGGCATCCATAATTTCCCTATGCAACCTATGCCAGTGTCTCACCACCCTCACAGTGCGGTACTTCTTCCTAACACCTAATCTAAGTCCACCCTCTTCTAGTTTGAAACTGTTACTATTCCTATCACTGCACTCTGATGAAGAGTCCCTTCTCCACCTTTTCTTTTAAGCCCCCTTTAAGTACTGAAAGGCCACAAGGTCTCCCTAGACACTTCTCCAGGCTGAAGAACCCCAACTGTCTCAGCCTGTCCTCACAGCAGAGGGGTTCCAGCCTTCAGATTTTTGTGGCCTCCTCTGAATTCGCTCCAACAAACTGTCCTTTTAGTGACACACTGATGTCATGACACTATCACCCAAAGATACCTCCCTTGTTATCAGAGCAATACTCAGAGGTGATATACCATGGCACTTGCCATCTGCAGTTTCTCATGAGGCAAGCACCTACACTCAGATCTCAACAGTAAGAAAAGTGTTATGCTGCATCCCAAAGACGTATAAACTGCTCGAGATCCAAAATAAAATATCACATGGCTAAGAGCATCTCTTCTGGTACGCACCATATTCCACACAAAGTCCAGCAACACTGTCTGTGCCACAGCACATCTACAGGAAAACACAGTTACAGCTCTGCCACTAAAATTAAGCTCTCAATAGAATTCATTGCCCAAGGGAAAAAGTCCCACAGACCACATCTGTCCTCTAGCCTGCTCCCAGTTTAGATCTGATTGTTCTCTTGGCTACTAGGATAAGCCCAAACAAGCATTCACCAACACATTTTCGGGTATTATTCAAAACTTCAGTTTGTGTTTTATTTTAAAAGCCAACTAACTACATGAAACTTCATGAGGCTGCAGATCTCACCTTCAGGTTACCAGATGCCCTCCAACACAAATAGTGCTGTTGTCCAAGATCCTCTTCCTTTATTCTGTTGTTTCCCAGGAAGAACATACACCAGCATTTTTTGTAGCACTCAGAGGGGCAGGACTTTGTCCCATCGTGAACATCTGCATTTCATCAACCACAGAGAACCTAACTTATTCCACCTCTCCTTTTCCCTTTCTTCTTTGGAGGGATTCCAAGTCTGCCTGGACAATGCAATTCTGGGCAACCTGCTCTGGGTGACCCTGCTGGAGCAGAGGAGGGTTGGACGACGTGATCTCCAGAGGTCCCTTCCAGCCTCCACCAGTCTGATTCTTTGATTTCCCCACCCTTCAGCTCATACTCCTCTGAAACAGAAGCAGGTGATCATAAATAAACTTTGCAAGCCATGGTTTGCATCATTGCCACACCACCATGCAAGCCTTGCCTTGTCATAGCTTAAAATAACACATCCGCACCCCGAGATGTCTGCACATGGGCTCAGCAAATTCAAGGAAATACTGCTTAAAGGTGATGCTGATTTAAGGGAAAACCTGAAGCTCCCTTGGTAGAGCAGCAGAGCTACTGATGTCATTGACAGCACTAAACTGGCAGATGTCTGAGGCCTCCCTCAATCAAGGAAGGAAAAACACTCTGCATGAGGGTTAACATGCCTCAAAGATATGGGAGAGCAGTTAAGGCACATAACTCAATGTCCACTTATTTCATGCACACAGCCCAAGTGTCTAAGGCCACCTGGGAGCAATCCATCAAGGCAGGTGGTTAACCACTCCACAGTGAGCCCTTCTGTAAGAAACAGCACCTTCTCACCATCTAAAGAAATGGCCACCAGTGAAAGAGGGTGTACTCAAAGCTGTTGGGAACATCACCTGCCACTTCCCTGGGGCCCGTGGATTTACTTGCAGGCCATACAGGCACACGAGAAACTAGAAGAATACTAATTTTTCCCTTTCCCCAAGCTCTGCAGTCACAGGCACTGACCCTTCCACAGGGCAGTCTGAAAGCTTAATGCAACCTCACCAGATTTCCTTGTCAGCCCAGAACAACTTGAACTTTTTCAGTTTTCAACTTCATTGCAACAGGCAACGAAGACCATCCATTGTTCAAATTAGGGAAAAATTTAACCATCCAGTAACCACATGAGGTGAATGCATCTCTCCCTCTCTAGGTAGCAAGGATGTGTTTTGCACTAGTACAGGCGAGGGGATGACCTCCTAGAAAGGAGGTCCACAGAGAAGGACCTAGGAGTCCTGGGGGACAACAAGCACACCATGAGACAGCCGTGTGCACTCAGACAAGACGACCAATTGTCTCCTGGGATGCATCAAGAAGACTGTAGCCAGCAGGTAGAGGGAGATTCTCCTCCCCCTCTGCTCTGGCCTAGGGAGGCCATATCTGGAGTACTGGGTCTAGTACTGGGATCCCCACTTCAAGAAAAGAAAAGGAACTACTGGAGAGAGAGTCCAGCAGAGGCTACAAAGATGCTGGGGGGACTGGAGCATCTCTGTGCCATGGAAAGGCTGAGAGACCTGGGGCTGTTTAGCTAGAGAGGACAGAGGGGATCTGATTAATGCTGTCAGTAGATAAAGGGCAGGGGTCAAGAAGGTGAGGCCAGACTTCTCAGTAATGCCCAGTGACAGGACAAGGGGCATTTGGGAGAAACTGGAACCCAGGAGTTTCCATCTAAACATGAGGAAAAAAATATTCTTTCCTGTGAGGGTGCCAGAGCCCTGGACCAAGCTGCCCAGAGAGGTGGCAGTCTCCTCCTCTCTTTGGCTTCCAAACCTGCCTAGACAATGCAGTACTGTACAACCTGCTCTACATGAGTGCTGGAGCAGGGGGGTTGCACTGGGTGGTCTCCAGAGGTCCCTTTCAACCCTCATCAGTCTGTTCTGTGTACCTGAACTGAAAGACAGATCAAAATTACCTGCTAGTTTTAGCCATCTTTATAATCCTCCAAGATTTAGTCTCCAAATCATAGCCCTAAAATGTTCACTCACTTCTAGTACTGCTGGTGGTCATAGCAGCTTTTCTGGCACATAGCTAAAGGCAGCAAGATAAATCCTATTCTTGGTGAGTGAGAAATGAGTTTTTCCTCAAAGCTGTAAAAGAGCACAAAATTACCTCCTTACTTCAGGCAATCTCAGACCATCGATGAGTTAACAGCTTAGCTTCACAACTGTGCATCATCTACCCAGTCCTCAAGTCAGTCCTACCACCATTTCCAAGCTAGTCTCTTTATATTAAAAAGGTCAAACTCTTTTCTGTTCCCAAAGATGCGCTCACCTCCAACATCCAAAGAAATCCCACCACAATCAATTATCAGCTCAGCTGTGCTCTGTTAAATCTTTAAACCATCTGAGACCTGGACAGGCAGCCAAAAAGCATGGAGCAACAAGTCTAGATGACCCCCTCAGATGATCAGCATTTAAAAGGCTGTCCCATGGAAATAAACTCTTGCAAAATCAAGTAACAACTGGACACGCAACACATGGTATGGATGAGTCACTGAGCAACAGGGTGAAAAAATTTTTTTTGGCATATCAGACAATTCTTCCCACTCCCAATTACACTCCCACATGCTTCTTCACTTTTTATAATATTATAACTTAAGCAGCCCATGAGTCAACTCTGTTATGGCAGACACTAGGTACTGTACACATATATTATAAGGTGGCACCATCCCCAGGACACAGTAAAAAAAAGAAGAGTAGGGGAAAAGCAAGAGAAAGAAGGAAACCTCTGAAACAGCCCCAAAACTCATGCATTAAAAGGTTAAATAATTTCCTGTGGTCACAGAGTCTTCCCCAGTGCTGGGACTTAAGAGACACTCCAAACCTTTGGATGGTATCTGAGCAGTTCCCCTTGACCTACTTTTTCCTCTCCAAATAGCCAAAGGAGCATACAAAAGGTTCTCACACTGACTGTACTAGAAATTACACAAAATAATCTGCAGTAATGAGACTGGGCTGGAAATTTATGCCAAGACCATCAACACAGATCCAAACTGTTAACAGAAGTAAGATATTCCCTCACAATTTGCTCTTCAAGACCTCCCAGGAGCATTTACTAATCCTGAGTTTTACTTGCCATTTAATAAAGAGCCGTGAACCTGTGGGAGGCAAAATGCTGAGCTAAGATGTGCCATGCAAACTGAGAAGCATTCACATCCTTTGTGTCTGGATGTTCTAAGCTAAACTTTTTATCTACTGATTGCTTGTAAAACTGAGCAAGATGATGTTTTGACTAAAATTTAGGAAGTAATCCCCATTCTGCTTGGAAAATGGAGGCACTCAGATTTGACACAGTGTTAGTGCACACTTCATTATATACAATATCCCTAAGGACACTGGAAATTCACAACTCATTTCGATACCAGATCATTCATAATTATGCTGAAAAATTCCCAGGCCCTTACCCTTGTCATCCAAGTGAAGTGCAGGACAGCAAATAATGAAATACTGAACTGTGAGAAAGGGAAACAAAGTTCAGAACATACGAAATCACAGAATTAGACAGGTAGAGGTGGGAAGGGGCCTCTGGGGATCATCTTGTCCAATCACCCTGCTAAAGCAGGGTCACATTGTTCAGGCAGGTTTGGAATCTTTCCAGGGGAGGAGACTCCACAGCCTCTCTGGGCAGCCTGCTCCAGGCTCTGGCACACTCACAGGCAAGAAGTTTCACCTTATGTTGAGGTGGAAGCTCCTGGGTTCCAGTTTGTGCCCATTGCCCCTTGTCCTGTTGCTGAGCACAGCTGAAAAGAGTCTGACCCCATCCCATCGTTTAGATATTTATCAGCTTTGATGTCATCCAAGCAAAGTATCAAAACATTTTGAGAAAGTAAAAGATGCAAAAATGAACTTACTGCCCTTGAGAAAGGCACCCAAAGTTCAGAATGTATGAAATATGACACTAGGTCAGAACAAAGGAAGTGTCGTCCAACACCCTGTCTGGCATGGGGACAACTGGAGATGCTATTTAGGCCTGTCTCTTCTCACTAGTCCTTTCTTTGCTCAAGACTCCTCCAACAGCCATTAGGATAAGGATGATAGAAAGCATGTCTTCAATTCTTTATCTGTTTACAGAGCTGTTACCTGGGAATTTGCAGTCCCTTTCCAAGTATTGACACACACAGCCTCTACCTCCTCCTACAGTAACAAGTTCCAGAAGCTCACTATACAATATGGTGCATCTGCTTTAAACCCATGTCCAAGTGTCTGCTACCTCTAGAATTGTGGTATTTGCCAAATAAGCTTTGCATTCAGCTTACCTGATGCCTTCATTATTTCATAAGCCTCAGACTTATCCCCATACACTCTAACATCCCCATACATCTCCATCCCCATACAACTCTAAACTGGAGGGTCCCAGCATTTACATTCCCTACCTAGAAGGCAGCTGCTCTATCCCTCATTTTCCAGGTCTTTAGGTCTCCTCTAACACTGCTCTCTTTCTCAAGAGGTGGAAATTAGACTTATAATGCTCAAATTTCTGCACAAATTTTATCAACATGAAAATGACTCCCTCACTCTCAGTACCCTCCTTGATGATGCTTAACACCATTGGCTTTTTTCACTCACATGCATTAACAAAGATTTTGGACAGCTATTGGTCTATTAATTTTTTTTCCGCAGCAACATGTCCAGCAGAGTTTCCTGCATATTTCCTGTAAATTGATGTAAGCAACCTGGGCTATCCATTGCAAGCAACATGCTGGGGTGGGAATCTGCCCAGTGTTTGCAACAGGGAAGATTGATACAAAAATTAGGCGTCTGCCATTTTCCCCACTTTCCAGGACAATTTCCACTAATTGCTAAGGACAAATCTCTTCACAACCTCCCACTTGCAATACATTTGAGTAACTCCAACCCACTGTTTTGAGTACCTTTTGCAAAATACTGCTTCATTCCAGTTTTGCCTTTTTAATTTCTTGTTTACACATTTTGCAGGCTTTTCTATTCTCATTTGAGCAAGCTTTCTGCTTTAAGCACCAATCTTTTCTCCAAAGACCTCAGGGCTCTCACTTGAGGACACTGTAGGGGTGGTTAGGCCTTGCCTCGCAGTGAGAAATGTCTCACACAGGCTTCTAAAGTAGTAGGTGTAAGTGTCCAGGTTGTACACAGGAATTGTAGGCATCCTGCTTTGACTGTTCTTTTTGCAGTTTTCTTTCTAGACTGCTTCAGTTTAAAAAAAAAAAAAGGAGATGGTCCAGAGACAGGCCACAGAAATGATCAAAGGAGAGGGAAGTTGTCATGTGAGGAAAGGCAGAAAGAACTTGGTTTATTCATCCTGGAGAAAAGAAGGCTCAGAGGAGACCTTATCACCATGTTCAGTATTTAAGGAGTGACTACAAAGAAGCTGGAGACTCCCTCTGTATAAGGAGACGCATAGGAAGGATGAGGGGTAACAGGTACAAATTACACCAGGGGAGGTTCCAAATGGACACGAGGGAAATTAATTCACAAGGACAATGAGCCATTGGAATAATCTCCCCAGGAAAATGGTAGAGTCTCCAGCACTGGGCAGTTAAGATTCAGATAGACAGGGTGCGGGGCCAGCTTGTCTAGACTGGGCTTTTGCAAAGAAAGGTTGGACCAGATGATCCTGAGGCTCTGAGCAATCTGCCCTAGGTAGAGATGTACCTACTTGTGTAGGGAGGTTGGACCAGATGACCTCTAGAGGTCCCTTCCAGCCTAAAACATTCTATGATCCTCAAGGTCCCTTCCAACCTGGGATTCTATAATTCTACGATTTTTTGCATGGATCCCTTTCCTATAAATAGAAGTTCCACAGAGAGAGTATTTGGCCTGTTCTCTCCATCTGCATGTGAAACCCCATCACATTGGGACATTTGTCCCAAGCAGCATTAAAAAGAATAAAAACCCCCAAGATTCTTTTCTTGTCTACCACTTCTAAGCAACAACTACGAGTGCATTCAAGTTCTCTCTACATCTCACCCCAGACAGACTTTGGGGGTCTGTCTACATGAAGTACCTAAAATCTCCACTATAACTCCTATCCCAATCACTTACTCTTCTGATCTTGGGAAGGATACAACTATAATGTCCTGGTAATAAAGAGGGAGCGCAGGACTTCCAGCCATGAAGATTTCATAGCAAGTCTCACCCTAAAATACCGACAGTATTTTTTACAGTTACACTTTCTTATCTGCACATCCTACTTTGTGCAGACTGTTAGTCACAAGCAAGTGCTCTTCCACACAGTATGAGAAAAGTCAATCTATGGTGTTTTCCAAGCTCCAAGAAGTTTAGCACCTGCCAGCCTGGAAGAACAAATGCATAAGCACCTCCATAGGATTGAAGTCAGCTAAGTCCCAAGAGCCCAACCCAGAAAGATCAAGCCCTACTGATACATCAGACCAAGGCTGAACCCACCTGCCATTGCAACTGCCACAGAAAGAGCATTAAGTACTACATACCTGCAAGCAATTAGTATTTATGCAGGTAACTGATTTGTGAAACTATAAAAAACCCAAAGGCAAAATATCAGTTATTTCCAAGTACTAGCTCTTAAGGGCAGGGGAAGCTGAATACTTCACTTAGCTTCTATTGGCTGCACTGTACTGAGAGGCTGAGAGTGCAACACACCCGAGTTGGAACTCCTGTTTGCTGTAGGATTAAGTTATGCAGCAAGACTTTCACCGTGTGGGGTATCTAAAATCCACTCAAAGCTGGTCTAGAACTAGATTCCAATTAGCACAGGAAGGCAGAGCACATCACATTCCTATCCCAAATTTGTAAAGCTCAGGCCTGCTGTTAGAGCTGGTACACTGGACCTCAGACAGGCTCAAGTCCACACAAAATGACAAATAAAACCAGTTTCATATCTAAAATGTCATTTTAAACACCTACAAGAGTGTGCCCTATCTTGTAAACCAGAAGCCAGGTCCTATTCTCAGTGAAGACAGTGATCTGCAAGTCCTGTCACCTCAGATGACCTACTTTTACACCAGTATCAGCTTTGATGGCCTGTTAGAATACACAAAGTGAGACGCTTGTCATGGTTCAGCACTGTTGATGCAGCACTGGTTTGCTCTATCACTTACCCCAACAAACCAGGAGGCTCACTTGGAAGAATTGGGCTCCCACTTCAAAAAAAAAAAATCTTCATTTCTTCCCAGTCTTATTTTTATTCTAAGAACACACTCAAGAGAAAGATAGCCACATTTACTGCAATGCTTTGAAATATATTGTAAGCATCCTGATTACTAATGCTTTGTATGCTCTCTGACTTTACACTGAGGTGTGCCACAC
This sequence comes from Megaceryle maxima, assembly GCA_024605025.1. Taxonomy (NCBI): domain Eukaryota; kingdom Metazoa; phylum Chordata; class Aves; order Coraciiformes; family Cerylidae; genus Megaceryle; species Megaceryle maxima. Next base: position 90,776 of record JANHGN010000311.1, read on the forward strand.
AGCCCCAGTATCCCACCTAAAATTCTTTGATGTGTAAACACAGAATAAACCAGCATTGAACAATCAACCTTAAAAGCAGGAAATCAGGAATACACTTTACTTTCTGTTGCTCAACACAAGCAGATTAAAAAAGTCGTAAACTTCCCAACTGATACAGTCTGAGAAAGTAAAATATTTCTAAGTTTGCTTCTTGGTAGGGTAACCATTTACTGTGTTTCCACCACATCTGACAGACAAATATTATCAATTATAAACAAATAAACCTAGGCTTTGATTTTAGCTATCATAAGTAGCCTGCAATAAGCTTGTCAATCATGTACTGCATTACAAAAAAAAATAAAAGCTTCAAGAACTTAGAGATTGAAGATGAGCATTTAAGGAAGTAAATGGGAACAGACTTGTGACATCAAGTGGGACCTGACAAAAACTTCACTGTGGACTTGCACAATGTCTTGCACAAAATTAACAGTTAAATCTTGGGAGAACCTTCCTTTTACTATTACTTTCATCACTCTTGGACATTGTCAAACATATTTGTAAATATTTTCAGACACCTTACACAGGCTCAGAGCTGCTTCTCACTGGAGGAAGCCAGGCTCTGGGCAGCAGATGCTTTCAATTGTTTGTGGCTCTGGAACTGGAAGAGCCAAGCCAGCCAAGATAGTCCTTCCTAGAAGGAAGAAAACACAAACATGCTGTCTGGATGATGGCCCAGGCAACACAAGAAGAGTAGGACTCAGGCAGAAGAATCCACTCACCCAAGATCTTCTTCCAGACTTCTACTGTCTTACACAGAGTTTTATTGCACATAATACCCCAGGTTGCTGGAATATAGATTTAATGACAATGCCTTTAGGGGGTGGATTAGAAATTAGGAAGAAGGTCTTCACTGAGGGTGGTGAGACACTGGAATAGGTTGTCCAGGGAAGTTGTGGAAGCTTTATCACTAGAAGTGTTCAAGGCCAGGTTGGATGGGGCTTGGAGTAACCTGGTCTAGTGGGAGGTGTCCCTGCCCATGGCAGGGGGATTGTAACTAGGTGATCTTTAAGGTCCCTTCTAACCCAAACCATTCTGTGACTGATTAGCTCTCTCCTTGCCTAGGTAGAACTCTTGTGACTATCCTAAATAATTGATCTACAGCATTCATTTTGTAAACCCTGCAAGTTATTTATCATGAGAGGAAAGAAGTCAATGAGATGTACAAAGCACAACAGTTTCTATCTTGTGCCTGCTACTACTGCAGCCAGTTACCTGAATAAACATAATTACCACCAGTCCAAACTGATGCCCTTCTCACTCTTAAAAGGAGCTTCTCAAATGCTCAGAAAGCAGGCTGTCTGGACAGTTTCTGTACATACTTTCTAGATTAACAATGCAGAACACCCTCTATTTGATTTCAGAATGAACCCAGGTTACTAAAGCAAGGAAAGAATCTAAGCCTGGTATCTACAGCAGAACCAAGCAAAATTCATTAAAGCATCAGCAGTACTGGTCATTCTGCTTTCATTTTTTTTAACTGAGTTACTGACAGCTTTGATCAGATCCTGAAAAACCTGCTAGGCTTTGTTATTAAAGCCTACAGAAGGTTTCCATGAGGATCTTCATCAAGGAGGAATACTCTACTGTTCTGTCTCCATACACAGATTTCTCCTTTTTTTAACCACTTTTGAGCTGAAACAGCTCCACAAAGACCACAACCGTATGTAAATGAGCATCCCTGACCTACATAGAGAAGCTAATAAAATGCAAAGAAACAATGTTCAATTACATGTGGGATACAGATGAAAATGGAAAAACCAAACTAAACTGAAATTAATTTTTTTTTTTCAAATCCTTCCTGAAGCTTTGCTCCCAATGGAATTCTAATGGTTTCTTCACCCAAAGGTTCTCCTGCTCCATCTCTGCTGATGGAAGAGTTTGGAGGAATTCCAAAACCCACATCAGTTGCTTCAATTAAAAAAGCAAATACAACAGCAAAAAACACTTCCTCTTTGTTGAGTTGAAAGCACTGTGTTAAAGATGCCCAAGTATTCAAATGCTGAAAGATTTCACTTCAGGAAATAATTTACACCATCTATTTATCAAGACAGGGCTCTGGACAGGGCAGCCCAAAGCTATGCTAGGCCTGCCACAGTGGTGGATGTGTAAACTGAAATTCTTTAACAAATGGACTAACATTTCTGCTCAGATTTTTTGTTACTGACCCCTCTGAGGCTGCAATATTTTAGCACAAGACTGGCCCAAACCAGAAGAGTAAGTCTTTTCTACAAGTATCTCTAGTTTTGGCTTTTGTAATACCATGTGTTACAAAGTTGTTTATACTTTTCCATAGCATCCACTCCACTGGAGAACATCCTGAGTTAAGAGCAAACATGAAATCAGCTACAGACCTCTTGTATCTCCAGACTTTGATCCAATAGCTTTGAAAGGAAACAATTTCCTAGCACTTTGAGACTCATTCCCATTTTGAGGATCCACAGCCCAGTATGGTCCAGGAACCAAAGTCATTATGACAACGTATCATTCGCCACAAACAACACTAAACTTGCCACTGGATGTACAGCTCCTGCATATGGGTACTGAGAAACAGCTGGTAGCCAGATGCAGGATAAAATCATCCACTAACTTGAACATGTTGAAAAGTTAAAAAAAGACTTTATTAGCTTAATCCACACCAAACAAGTCCATTAAAGGTCTCATGACAGTTAACAACACCCCTCAAAGCCATTTGTATGAAGCTGTATCACTGACAGTTAGATTAAGACTTATTCTAGATTTACTTCAAGTTAACATCCATAAAAGCAACTTGTCCCATTTGTCTTCCCCAGACACAGAGCACATAATTCCATTTGGCTGCAACATCCCCATCTCTCCAACTTTTAATATCTCTAGCTCCTTTACCAAGTTTTAAACTCAGCCTGCTCTCCACCTGCCCATCTGAAAACCTAAAACCAAGGCAAATGTCTAGACAGGAGAAACAGGCAGCACTTTTGATAGTAAAAAAAAGAAAGAAATAGTAAAAATACATAAGATTTGAGGAAGTGTCATTTGATTTTGTAGACAGCTTTAAATCTGCTGATTTTTCTACAAAAAACCCAACAGATGTGGATTAAACGACCTACTTCAGACTCTTCCAAAACTACACAAACTTGTAGACTAAAAGGGAAAGGACCAGGGAAGGGTAAGTAGCAAGCAGACAGTGTTCAGAGTGGAGTAGGCTACCATAAATTAATGTAGCACCTCTTCTCAACATTGATAAAGCTCTTTCTTAGCAAGGCAGCAATGCCAAAGTTAGTTACTCAAGAAGTCAAAAGCAAGTCTGATTAGAAAGATCAGAAATGTCTTGGAACACTGAAATGTCAGCTGCTGTTTCACTGCTCACTTGTTAAAACCCTGAATAAAGACACACAACAACATACACCAACCTCGTTATCACTGCTGATGGAAGATCCTCAAGTCAGTGTGGTTACTCCACTGAGAACAGAGCAGTGCTCAAGAGATGTTAGAGCAGGGCCAGTCTTAGAAAGGATCAGAACAAACGAAAATTATTCTGCTGTTAGGAGCCATGCTATGTCCACTAAATGACTCGTAAGGGTGGGAACAAGCAGCCCATCTGAAACAGTGTATTTGTGAACCAGAATGGGCAATGAGGATGAAAGATCTGAAACAGCTGGAATTCCAAAGAAGCGCAAGCAAAATATCACAATACTCAAGGCAAGTTACAAGTGAATGCCATACCCAAAGCTAAAAGCCAGCCTAAATTTTACAGCAGACCAGAGACCTGAAAATTATGCTCTTGCTAGAACTGGACAGTCAAACTTAATATAGATATGACAGATTTGATATGTGATTTGAGACAGTTGCCAGTGTCCACATTGCTCCTCTCAGATTACCATTTATTAAGTGCAAGTGGTTTGCAATCTTTTAATCACATCTAATTTTCATTGCTGCAAGCAGGGATGTCCTTGTGTGCTACAAACAACTTCAGAGTCCCACAAAACAGACTCAGAAGGGAAAGTTTTGACTTAGCTTGTCAAGTACTTTACACTTTTGAATATTTCTAAAGGGCATCTGAAGGGTACCGGCGTTTTTAATAGAAGCCCATACAATTGTTGCACACAAAGCCATTCAAAATACCTCTCTAAGCATAATGTATTGCACTAATTTTTAACCACCCCTATCCAAATTAGACCCTTAAGAATTCATTAAAAAGCAGCCAAACTAGAACAACTGTACTCTAAGGAAAAATTTTTAAAAATTAAAAAACCCAAGTACACAAGGTCAGTGTAAACATGTTCTTTAATATCACCAAAGATAAATTTAGAAATCCAAGTCTTAGGTGGGTTTCAAATAAATAATTGTTTTGATTAAGTGTTTACACATCAAGGGAGCTCTCAAAGCAGCAGTGCACAGTTTAAACTTCCTCCCTGCTAACACCTCTCAATGAGAGAATGTACAGTAGGTAGTGCACACTGGAAAAATAAACAATCACAACGTACAGCACACTTTGATGAAACCACTGAATACAGTGTTAGAAAGGGGGGGAGGCACACACTGCACTTTAAAGCACCACTATTTTCCCCATAGCCTTTTTACCAGTATAATACAAAAAAGAAGCCTGGGACTACAAGTCAGCTCTCCGCTTCTAAAGATCCACTCAAAAGGTGAGCACAGCAGTGCTCAGATGTACAAAATGTACTCCTCAAACTGACATTGCAGTATCATCTCCAGCCCAATTTGTCTCTACTCAGGGACACCTAATCTTCAAATTCCTCTCTAATAACTGTGGAGGTAACCCAAAAAAGCTTATAGACAGGTAAGAGTTGTTTCTTGTAGATCCTGGCCCACTGCACTGAAAAGTACCAAGACAGGACAAGCCTCAAGAAGGTGCATGGTTACCCAGCAAAGATATCTGATGTCCTAAGTCACTCAAAACCTTCTAAACATAAAAATTCTTCCTTCAAGTGAAGATCTGCCTTTCTTAAACTCAAATTATTCTACTTTAAAAATATACCCAATGTGAAACATCTCGCATCATGAAGACTCAGCAATACAGGAAGACCAACAAGAAAAAGAACAATTATAAATATACCGCAAACAGACTTGCAAAAGAATTGCTGCAAATTGTTTCCCCCTTTAAATTCCTGTTTCATCACCTTATTTTCTCTCTGCAGATGGTCTTCCACTCTTCATACTCTAGTTCAACATGCAATCGATCTGTGATAAGTCCTGCAGTACTCACCATAGAAGCACAGTCTACAAGCATAAATTCCTCACCCCACTTAACCTGCTTCATTACTCCTCCTCCATCTCTAATCTACCTGAAAAATGTTCTGCCTCTGAGTCAATAAAAAACCTTGCTATGTAATACTGCTGTGTACCTACTGAATAAATATTACAGAAGTTAAAAGATTGTTTCAATTTCTAGCTTGGCTTTGGCAAAACACAGATTGGGCTAACATACGCTCATATACTTCACACACTGGAGTAGGGGAGGCTGCAACGTTTAACAAATACAAAATAAAAGGGAATTTCTAAAACTGTCAGTACACAGGATTCCAAAGTTGTTCTGAATACAGGAGTAGGGTAATCAATTTTCAAGGAAAGCCACATAGTCAGTCAATCTGGCCAACTGCTGTTCATTTGGAATTGGTGGAACTGGAGCGGGTTCTACAAAAATAAAACAAAAGCATAATTAGTGAAATTAGGAAAGCAAATCCATCCACACAACAGTAAAGAAAAAAATTAAATGCATCTGACTGTTCGAACAGTCTTATGTGGGCATATCTTAACTATACCTCCTACCTACACAGCTTTACCTGGCATAATTTTTCTGTTATGTGCAACAATAAGCAGCCTACGAGTTACTACCAAAAATAGCTGTAACAAGTTCCAGTTGTCAGCAGTCTCTCCAGATTTTTTTCTGGATGTACCAGAGTCTGAAGAATGAAGACTGACAGTACTTCCACTTGACCAAAAAGCTCCTGGAGCTCCTCCATTGTTCCTCTCCTCACAAGCTGCCACAATGAAGATAACAAATACAGCTACTCGGTTATCTGAGTAACACAACACAGCAAAGTACTGTGCAGACTGCAGGAGAATGCAGTGCTCATGTGGGTCCTTATATAAATGCCAGCAAACCAGAGATTAGAGGTGATAGGTTGGAAGACAAGCAACTAAACCCAGGGAGACAAATTAGGAATTAAACATCAGAAATAAAAAATGGCAGGAAAAAGTTGCATTTACTCCTCCTGAAGAGTTAAGAGGCTTGCAAGTCAGGTTATAGTTGAAGCAGACACACTACTGCAAGTATGCAATAGATGAGGCTGACAATCAAAAGAACATTTTCAAAAAAAAAAAGCAAGACTCCAGCTCTTGAAGTCCGTTTGAAATTAAACTTGTAATTATAAAACTTTTGGCAACTCTTAGACACAGCAAAGCACCACTTCAGATCCATTCTCACTATCTTCTGACAAAGAGACAACTGTGTTGAGAATTAACAGGATGTAATATTACACCTCAATCTATAGTTAAGCTCTGATCAAAACCAGAAGAGAGCTTTCTTCTGAAGTCTTCCCCGTAGAAGTCCCACATCACACAAAAGCAATGAAACCTACTTGGAGGCAATTGCTTTGCAAAGCAACTCTAAGTCAGAAGTTTTAGTCCAAATCATTTTGTTCTATAGGGACTGTCTACTCCTGCTTTGGAATCTGCTCCCTGCTTGGAAGTGGGAATCTCAGGCACACCTTAAAATGTGAGGGAACAACAACAGAAGGAAAAACAAGTTTACATAGAACCTCCTTGGGGTGGGGTTCTTTGAGAGGTGGAAGGATAGCAGTCAATTTTCTAGGACCCAACTCCCATTTTGTGGCACTGGTGAAACAGCATTTATATTAATCCTGCAAGTTCAGATATATGCCAGTAGAATTATATACAGACAGAAAGAGTACCTGATGAAGGAATAAATCTGTTAAAGGAAGCTTCCAGCACACCTGAAGAAAAAACACATAGAAAGTAGCTCAATGGACCCATTTTAAACAGCTTTATACAGCATGCCAAAACTAGATCAAAGATAAATCTGTTCATTTATCACATTTTACTTCATAGCAAAAAAGCAGAATACCCAAGCTGCTTAGACATGAAGCTTCAAGGCAGACTTATGTCCTGCCTCTTCTTCTGCCTCAAATAGTAGCTCTTGCACTCCCTTTTGGAAAAGAACCACAGGTAACTAGTTCCCAGTACTTGTAAGTGCCACGTATTTTGCAACCAGTTCATAAAAGCCCCATCACATACAAAAGCTCAGGGGTCTGTTTGGTTATGTGCCCCAAGGGATAAGTTTCAACACCCTGCATGACACATTATCATGTTCTGGGCTCTGAACACCTCCAAATTCTGCCCATACAAACAGTGTATTTGTTTAGCTTAGTAGATGCTGCCCTTTCAGAAACACTGTAATTTGGCTCCTTCTTCCAGAGCTGCACTGTGCAGTTTAAGAGCAGTCATTTCACTCCGCCTTTGTAGCTTCACATTTATTTTTGCCTCAGCCAGACACAGATACATCTTTAACAAAAAATAATCCCAAGTATTTCTGCAGGCTGAGCTTTGAAGGAACAGATATTCTGTTATCAACACTATGATAGTGAAGAAAAGATCCAGTGGAGTAAATTTTAAAAAGCAAAGGAAATTATACCAAAACCACAGCCACTCAGAACACAAAGATCCACTAGACCCTGCCCGAACAAGTTCTTCTACTCTGGAAAAAAATTCTCAGGTTCAAAATGGTATATTTTTGACTCATCTTTATTAGATTAAGCTATGTCATTTGAGGTCATCCAACTTATGTTCCACTGAGTCAGAGCCAGCAGCAGAGGAGCAGAAGGAGAAATCATAGCATATCCTGTCTGGTTTTGTTTAACAAAGTTAATCTGAGAATGTCATTTATTCCAAACTACTTGTAAATCCAAACCAAACCCCCTACTTCACATTCCCTACATTTTATAAACAATCCATGTTTATAAGCCGTGCAAGTTCCCACAAAAATATCTAAAAGAATCCCATGCATAATTTTTTAATTGAAAACTAACACCTCATTACTAGAAAATGCTGAACTTTGCATCTAATGAAATAACAGCTCCACCTACCTGGCTTTTTAGGCATTACCATCCGAGTGGAAAAGTCTGCTTGCCAGCCTTGTTCTAATACACCTGAAAAGGCATTTTTACATTGATAAGAACAAATCAGTTATACAGCTGCTAGAAATTAAAAATAAATTTGCACATTAAGACCACTACAAAAATTCTCAGTTCACTGCCTGTGTGCCCTAACTCCAAGGAATATTTCTTCTAAAGAAGTTCTAGACATGTAGTTCAATAAATAGCATCACAAATATAATAGCACATCCACTACCTTCACCCTCCTCTCACCACTGAATTGCTTTAGCATTTCCACACACAGAAGGGGAGGATAACCAGTGGTAACTATTGGCAAATAATAAATCTAACACTCTCCAAAACCAAGACTTTTTTTCCTCTGTCTGCCACCCCATCGCTTCTCTTGGTAGCAGTCTCAAAACCTGTGTATGTGTTTCTATTTACCATCACTTACAGCTCTCTAACCTCACTCATCTGTAGGAGAAACTATTCAGTGAAGAAATGCAAGTACCTTTCACAGCTTCTTCTACGGGAAGCCCGACAAAGGCTGCAAAATCATCTGCAACTATTGAGGTATATGCCTGAGAAACCAGTCCAAAGGCTCGTCTCCTAGTTGCATCTAAGAAGAGATAAATACTATAAGCAGACTAATCTCCATAACTAGGAAATCTGAGAATTTTTTTACCTAAACATATTTGGACATTCCCCCACCCCCTTAAAACTAGCACTTTAGAAGTCCCACTTCTCTTCCCAATTCACTGAAGTACCACAGTAAGCTGCCAGCTTACTCTACACCAGGACAAAAATCCCTCAAACCACATTTAACTTCCAAATGCAGTTTGCAGCATCTTGGGTGCTGCCACCAGTATATAAACTGTTTTAGGAGACTCTGCTTCTTATGGCATTCTCCAGTTGCAAAAACCTTGTGGGTCAAACAGATCAGTATCAGAATGAAAGGAGCCAATTAAACTATTCATGCCTTTTTCACCACATCTGCTTTAATATCAAGGCATCTGAAAACCAGCTGCTTCTAAAGCTACAGAGAATTTGTTATTGCAGAGTACCTTGGAAGGCTTCTTAGCAGCCTGTACTGCCCTCTAGTAGGGGGACTTCTATACACTACTGTTACACGTTACAGGCTATAAAACATTTGTCTAAAGCCACACTTAAAAGAAAAAGCCTTCTGTAAGGTTCGTGAGGTTCTGAAATAAGCCAAGTTCTCTAGATTACTGGTAAAAAGTCTGGTAAAACTGGGTAGCTAATGGTCAATTTTGCCATGACAGCACAAAACACGTGGAGCATGAAATTCCAGTGTGAGAACACATGCAGTCACATACACAAATAAATAATAGTTTTTATTTGGACTATTTCTACAATATTAGAAACAGTCATTTATTTCTACGAGTTTTTGTAACAAGCTTATTTACACCTGATATCTAACAATCTTTAAGTAAAGCCTGCAAAAAACTTGGCAGTAATCTTCCTGGCCACTTTGATTTTTTTTCCTAACAAGCAGAAATTTGTCTGCTTGTCTGTTTGTGTTAGAAACAGTTTAAGGCAACATATAATTCCTTGCTACCTGTAGTAGCTTAATTTGTACCTCTAAGTGCTTCCATGATTGGCTGAATTGTCTCAGACCACTGATGTGCGCTGATTGTTGTATAGATTCCTGGAAAGTCTCTCTGCCAGATTCTTTGTCCTACTGACCAAACAGCACCAAGTTCTGCATTTGCCTGTTGTGACAGGAAACCAACCCAAGTTTAATCCAGAAAAAAGTGTATTGTCATTTGGTCAACTACACTCCAAGGCACATTGTCAGAACAGTAACCAAACACCAAACTGGGCAATAGTCATATTTTCAATTGTACAGAGAACTGATTTATTTCTGAAGTTAAGACAGACTAATTATTATTTGGTTTAATTAGCAGATTGTCATAAACACATACACATTAGAAAATACTATACTGAGGTGTAAATTTCCCAAAATAATTCATGCAAGGAGTTTCTCCCCCCCTAAGAAGGATGCTTCACAGAAAATGCAAGTTACAGCAAGAAAAGCCAGGTTATGCAACAAATACAGGTTTCAGAGAAAGGCCAAGTAAAATTTGGTCCAGAGGTTTATTAACTCAACTACTTTTCTTGAAACAAAGAAAATTATTATGAGGCTTTCTACTAAGAAGGCTACAAATCTACTGAATTCTGTTGCACCCTATTATTTGTGAAGGAAAAGAGTTAACAGAGCAGAAGATTTTTAAGCCAAATATGCCATCTACTGGGCAAGCAGTTCACAGCACAGAACTGAGCCCAAGGCTACCCACCAAACCAAATCCTTGGGCAGGGGGAATGTTATTTGAAAGCTTGTACAGAACTGATTTAGTATCACACAGCATTTTAGGAAGTACTTACAGATTTGATAGCAGGAGGGATTCTTTTCCAAAGGTATCGTGCATTATTCCTAAAAAATTAAATTAAAAATACTTCTCAATAATGAAATGCTTGCTACAAGGACACACCAAAAGGTTTGTTCAGATGCTATAATTAACAGTCTCCACACTTCAAAATATTCCTTCTATGGCTACTTAAGCAGAAAAACAAACTTACTTGAAAGCAGACAACATGACTGCCACAGTACAACAAATAGTTCATTAGCTGCCTCATTTAACCCTTGACAGCATTGCACAGGTTTTGTGGTTTCATTTTTGGAACAGCTGCATCTTTGATGAACACATGGACAAAAACTCCTCAGTGTCAAGGGTCACTTAGATCAGTGGTGTCCATGTGCACTTCTAGCAGAAAAACATTTCTAAGCACACACCTCCAGTATGGGCTTATTTATAAAGTACATACAGGTACTGCTGCATTCATTTATTACATACATTATAATGCATACAAACACACATGGTTAAAAGACTGAAAAACACCATTTAGATAGGTTATTTTACTTATTTATAGTAAAAATACTTTCTTCGTATGTCCCCACCCCATTTAGCACACCAAAGAGGCAGACTGGTTTGTGCATAGTTCTTCCCAGCTCAGCATTGCCACATATATTCTAGGGATTTGGACATCCACAAAAGTCAAACTGAAATGGTTACAAATTCTCCAAGATTTAAAAAAGCAAAAACAGAGAAAAAGCCTCACTGCTTTTCATTAAAGCACAATTCTGTAAGTCCACAACTCTAAAACTCCACATTCCTTTGAACAAAGGTTATCTGTATTAAACCTAATACTCAGAGAATTTGCCCTGAAAAAATACACATCTATAATACAAGAAAACACTCAAACCTCCAATTTTCCACACCAATGCTTACTTCAGCTTGATAATCAAACTTGGTAGTGTCATTTAGACTGCTTGAATAAATAATCAGCAATGAAATTCTAAACATAGTGAATTAAGTTCACACAGAGATGTCACAACAACCCACCAGACACAATTCAAAGGATTACTGCTTCATGCAAGTTTAGTTCATTCAACAGTATCCCTCATTTTTTAAACACAGACAGTTTAGAGTTCAATTTAATTTAGAGGGTAATTTAAACACAAGGAGCATCACACAATCTTAAGTCAAAACAAACATAGCCTTGAGAAGCTACAAATCAAAACACTGAAGTGTCCAACACTTGTCAAAGGAACCAGTTGCATTATTTAAGGAATTTTCCATACCCTAAGTTAAAGATGAATACAAACCACTTACATGTCATTATGCAGCAGGTATAAAGCTAGAAGTTGGCCATAAACAAGGGGTGTTGCAATTCCTCCAGGGGCCTGAAACACAAGTACAAATAACTTGCTTTCTTATTTTAAGAATAGTATCTTAGACAACACAGCAAGAAGCCAAGTTTCATGAAGCCCGAACACTCGAAGACAATTAATTTGTTTTTTCACATGATTGTCAGTTACCTTATCAATGCAGCCGGATCTTTTGATGAAGGGTTAACTTGCACATGCCAAAGGTTTTACCTTGAAAAACTTCCATTTGTTTTGCTGCCTGAATAAAGTATGGTACCATATTTCATTACTCTAACATTCTAGCTTATGCTCATGAAAGCAGTAACTACCTTGCTTCACAGTTCACAGTAAAACCAGCTGGTTTTAGGCACTCAATCTCATTTATCTTGAGTTCAATTCAGGGTAATCCAACAGAGCAAAGTTGCTTTGTCCACTTAAACTGCTCTTTTTAAAAATCCAAGCTATGCTTTGACACTTGCCACAATACAGACCTCAATAAATCATACAAGTAGAAAAAATTAATAGTGAATTATAATGAAGTTATACAATTTTGAAAGTCTATAATCATTTAAAAGCTGAAAAGATTTCCAATCAGGTTGAGCAATTTATCAAAAGATAGTGCCCTGAGCACTCACAGGAAGCTAATTATGCAGCTATTTGATTTAATTACATGTGTGATTTACAAGCTCAGCTAAGCCAAAAGGAGGCAATTAGCAGATATCATCACTCCCAGCCATTCTTACACTGGTCCCAGGGCTCTTCACTCGCATAAAAACACAACAGTTTCTGCAACTGTTCTTCAGATGATGCCCAGGAACACAAAGCCAAGTCAATTGATACCACCTGTACGAATGGCAGAAGTTCACCCTTGGTGTGCCTCTGGACTACAAAGAAAATTCATTGGTTTCTCTCCAGCAGACTAGTGGAACAGAAAGAAAAGCTAAATACCACAAAAAAAACAGATTTACAGCCTACAGTCTTGCTGAAGGAAGTTCTGCAGCTGCATCTATCCTGCAAAAAGCAGCTTACATTTCTACTCTTGGTCTGAAATATGAAGGCTGTGATTAGACAGTAGCATGCCCACAAGAATCCTGATGCGGATGCAGAAATGCACAGCAAGTAACTTCCCAGCTTTCCTCAAAGCTTCTGGGAACAGTTTGCCAGCAATGCATCTGTTGTCCTTTATTCTAGGAGACTGCTAACAGAGAGCAGAAACCTTGAGCAGACCACAGCCTATGTTCAGGGGCTTTGTATCAGCTCCCAGGGACCCAACAAGGTCCAATGCCACACCACAGTGATGAGGATGTGTTAAAATTCCTCTGGGTGCAGAATTAAAGCTCAAAGCCTGCTGCCCTGACACACAAGACTCAGAATGAGACTACAATCTCACCACTCCACAGAGGTCAAAAAGGCAGCCAAAGCCATCACAAGTCAGGTTTGGATGGATTGGGCAGCAGGAAAGGGCAGCCACACTCAACTCCCCTACATGGGCCAAGGGCTATTATCTGCTTTGCTATGCTCACACACTTATCCCTTGAGACAGTGGGTACCTCTCAGCAGAACGATCTCCCTCCAGCACCATAGGACTCCATGTGGAGTGCTGTATCCAGCTCTGTAATCCTCAACACAGGTGAGATGGGGACCTGTTAGAGAAGGGCCAGAGGAAGCCACAAAGATGACTTGAAGGCTGGAACCCTTCTGCTCTGAGGCCAGGCTGAGAGAGTTGGAGTTGTTCAGCCTGGAGAAAAGAGGTACTGGGGAGACGTTCTTATGGCCTTTCAGTACTTCAAGGGGCCTGTCAGCAAGCTAGGGACAGACTTTCTAGTATGGCCTGTTACAAGAGGACAAGAGGTGATGTTTTTAAGGTGAAAGAGGGAGATTTAGACTAGAGAGAAGGAATAAATTGTTTTACATTGAGGGTGTTGAGACACTGGCCCAGGTTGTTCAGACAGGCAGTAGAAGCCCCATCCCTGTAAACATTCCAGGTGAGGCTGGACAGGCTCTGAACAGCCTGCTCTAGTTGCAGATGTCCCTGCCTTCAAAAGTTCCTTCCAACCCAAACTATTCTGTGATTCTACAGAACTCGGATTATACCAAGACACTGCAGTACCATTCTGAGAACATGAGAAGCATCTGGGCTCAGCACAGAAATAGTGCAGAGAAACACCAGCTGAACCTTAGTGAAGCACATAGAAGCAGAGTTTCCTTCCATTTAGGGATTATATTTCCCACTGCAAAGCTGTATTATTTGTCAAAACTCAAGTTCTGCTGCGGTAAGGGGTCACATACAGGATCAACTCTCTCCTTTCACTTGCTAAGGTACTAAAATATAAAAATCACAACCACTAAAGAGCGCATGTGTTCAAAATCACGCGCTCCGAGACCAACGGTACCGCGGTCTGCAACCCCGAGCCGCCAGAACCCCTTGTGCCCGCGGCCACCCGCGCTGCGGGGCGGCACCGAGCCCCGAAGCTTCGCTGACCTCAGCCAGGCCCCGGCACCCCTGGGCCCGCCCCGACAACGCTTTCACCCCTCCCGCCCCGCGGCACCTCAAGCTCCTGTGTCTCGCACTGCTCCAGGAGCTTCTTGAAGCTGAACGAGCTCTCTGCCATCACCGCCACGGGCATCTTCCCCTCACGGCGCCCGCCGCGGCCAGCCAGAACCGCCTCCCCTCCGGAGGCGGCCGCACGCACGTCACATCCGTCACCGACCGCACGTACTTCCCCTCACCACCTAAGAGTATAAGCCGCTCTAGACTCGCCTTTTTATGCTCTGGAGGACTTCGGGGGAGGGAGGAGTCAGATGAGGCGTGGTCAAGACGGGGGCGTGGCCGACACACGCGGACGTGGTCAACGGTGCGGCGGGGGCGTGGTCAGTGGAGCCCGGGGCGTGGTCAAGGGTCAGCAGGGGCGTGGTTACGAGCGCGGCGCGCCAGGGCTGGCGGGTCTTGGTCAGCACATGGGGCAGGGCCGCGTATTGCAAGGAACGGGTCGACTGAACTTTTTCCCCCCCATTATTCCGGTGTCTCCGTGTGCAATAAACAGGTGTGTGTTTAATGTTTTAGTTGTAGCTACCATGCGTTTTGTGGTGTATGAGATACACACCCTACATTCTTTATGACACATCACTATCAGCCAGTCTGCAAATGGTACAGAACTCGGAGGAGTGTCTGACATACCAGAGCTTTGCTGCTATTCAGTGAGACCTGAACAAGCTGGAGCGTTGGGAACAGGGGAACCTCACAAAAGTCAGCGAGGGCAAGTGTAGGGTCCTGTATCTGGGGAGGAATAACCCCCTGCAGCAGTTCAGGCGAGGGATTGACCTGCTGGAAAGCATCTCCATCAGGAAGTACCTGTGAGTCCTGGGGACAACAAGCTCACCATGAGCCATCAGTGTGCCCTTGTTGCCAAGAAGGCCAATGGTCGCCTGGGGTGCATCAAGAAGACTGGCCAGCAGGTATAGGGGGGTTCTCCTCCCCCTCTGCCCTAGGGACGCCATATCTGGAGTACTGGGTCCAGTTCTGGGCTCCCCAGTTCAAGAAAATACAAGGAACTACTGGAGAGAGTCCAGCAGAGGCTACAAAGATGCTGAGGGACTGGAGCATCTCTGTGCCACGGAAAGGCTGAGAGACCTGGGGCTGTTTAGGTGGAAAAGAGAAGACTGAGAGGGGATCTGATCAATGCTGATCAATAGCTAAAGGGCAGGGGCAAGAGGATGGGGCCAGAATCTCCTCACTGGTGCCCAGTGATGAGACAAGGGGGCAATGGGCACAAACTGAAACTCAGGAGGTTCCAACTGAACAGAAGAAAAAACTTAGTTCCTGTGGGAGTGCCAGAACTTGGACCAGACTGCCCGGATAGGTTGTGGAGCTTCCTTCTCTTGAGAGATTCCAAACCTACCTGAACAATGCAATCCTGGGCAATAGGTGACCCTGCTGGATCGGAGGGGTTGGACAAGATGATCTCCAGAGGTCCCTTCCAACTCCCAGCATTCTGTGCTTCCATGTTATACGATATAATATAGCATCTACATATGTACATAGATCTATAGAACAGCACATATGCCAAAATTGCCCAGAAGATGCTAAAATGGCTCGTAACAGCCAATATACTCTTTTATAGGTCAGATCACACCTCTGCTGTGGCCTTTCCCTGGCTCTGGTTCCCATCCTCAGTGAGGTGCCAACTGAGGGCCGTACTGGGACCTCTGAGTCCTGTCAGCTTTGCCCCAGAATTGGGCTCGGGACCCCTATTAATGACTTCACATGATTTTCTTTTTACTTATTTATGCCCAAAGAACGGGGTTTGGACACATCTGCAGCATAGAGCCCAGCCCTGGTTGGAGGCACATGAATCAGTGGAAAAAGGCAGGACTTTCACCAGATCTTTGCAACTATCAGGGTCACAGATGGAAATTCTTATTTTTTAGCAAAATTAACCTGTGTGTCTCATTTTTTGCAAAGTTTGGCTTTCTGATACAATGAATTTGCTTTCACCATCACCCGCAGTCCCATATCCCTTGAACAAAGCCTGACCCCTGTGTCATCCCCCACCTCCTCCCATCCCCCAAACCACCCCCTAAAACATTTCTTCTTCATATTCGGCCAGGGAAACCCCCAGCCCTTTACAAGAAAACTTGCCCAGATGTTCTCAAGAGGTGCATCACTTCAATGAAAAATCAGGGTGCTCTCTGCAAGCCTCACCCAGCTGCGGCAGGGTGGCCTGGAGGTGTTCCCCACCTTGGGTTGAAAAAAGGAAATAACAGGGATGGTCAGCCTCTTGACACTTCACTGTAAAGGAAGGCTGTTGTAAAACCTGGCCCCGTTGCCAGGGAATCTGTGTGCTCCAGGAGAGGAAAAATAAAAATAACGTGCTTGTGTTTGCTTGGGGATGTGCCCGGAGGAGAGGATCTTGGCAGAGGGTCCAGGTGATGGCACTGCTGCTCCATCGGCTCAGGCACTGCTTTTCCCAGCAACCGACCTTGTATCCCGACCTCATATCCTGCTCCCACGACCGCTGACCACATCGATCCAGACGTCTCTTTATTGCCCCCAGCTCTGTGACAGCATCACTTTGACATCCGGACATCTGAGAGGAATGTTGTCCTCACGTTTTGCTCCCATTCCCAATTATCTTGTGCTTTTTGGGAGGTGAGGTGGGGAGCAAAGTGGGTGACAGCTTGAGATGGTGCTGGCAGGTGACCTCCCCTCAATGCTGGTGGGGTCGAGGTCGAAGCATCCTGGGTTGCCATCATGGAGCATATCGATTTGGAAAGGATTCATCTGGTGGTAGGATGTCATGGGCTTGTAATCCTCATCCCATTGTGATCCTCCTTCCCAGTGCCGGGTGGGAAGGCGTGAGCCGGTCCCTGGCACTACTGCCTGGGCAGAACCACAGCTTCTGTGTGTGCTTCTTTCTGTGGGGCAATTAAATCATTTTATGGGGAAAAAAAAACCCAAACAGAATGGAGTAGATGAAAGGTTTTTGTGAGAGGGCACTAGCTGCAAGAGAAACTACCTAAAAAGTCCAGGAATTAACAAACGAATTTAACAAACGAACTAACAAACAAATTAACGAATTTTCCAACAAATTA
>JANHGN010000312.1:1958-13072 GCA_024605025.1 Megaceryle maxima
TCAGTCTGTCCTCACAGGAGAGGTGCCCCAGCTCTCTGATCATCCCCGTGGCCCTTCTCTGGACAGGCTCCAGCACGACCATATCTCTCCTCTACTAAGGGCTCCAGAACTGGACGCAGCGCTCCAGGTCTCACGAGAGTGGAGCAGAGGGGCACAATCACCTCCCTCAACCTGCTGGCCACGTTTCTCTTGATGCAGCCCAGGCTACAATTGGCCTTCTGGGCTGCAAGTGCACACGGATGGCTCACGTTGAGCTTCTCGTGCACCAGCATCTTGAGCAGAAGACGCTGCACTTGGGGGTTTCCCCAGGTATCCCCACTTGTAGCAAGCCCTGGCGAGCCGGGCCGTGGGAAGGCAGCACTGCCTGAGGCTTGGCCAAGAGCAGCCCCGTGCCTGCTGCCCAGGGTGGAAGGGTCCTGGTGTGTGCGAAAGCAGAAAGGAGAGGAACAGCCACACACAGCCCGCACACCTCCGGCCGGTACGCGGAGCGGCGACTGGAGAAGCTGCAGGCTCACTCGGAGTCGTTATCATTCCTCTGCTCTCTCCTGCTTCCAGGAGAATTCACTCACACTGTTCAGAAAGGGAAGGAGGGAGATGACTTGCATTAAGTCACATGGAAATTCTCTTTGTGCTGCCTTTAATATTTATCTGCAACACCCAAAGAGCTGAACCTATAAATTGCCTTCTGCAGCAATTTGCAAGACATTGAAAAGACTTCCCAGGGAAAAGAAACCTTTCCTGAGATGAGAGAAGCAGGCAGAGTGGGTAGGCAAGGAGAAGAGGTGGCTCCAGTCCCCCCAGTAGCCAAATATGCCCACTGGACTGTATCCAGTGCTACTGTTCCATGAACGGCAGCGAAGCCCAACTGCATTGTGACCCCAGCTGCTCCCTTCCCCGAGCCTAACACTGATTTCCTTTATAATATAAAGCAAATTTCATTTATAATACTTCCAAAGCAAAAAGCTGGGGATGTTAGAAGGCCTCTGATCTCAAGATGCTCTTCCTAAGGGACTCTTCCCAAAACCCAACGGACACACTCAAAACCAGTCTTCAGAAAATGCCCTCACTCCTACCCCCTCTGCCCCTCCTCTGCTGCTGCTGTGCTGTACCCAGAGACCTGATGTCCTCACTCCTACCCCACCTGCCCCTCCTCTGCTGCTGCTGTGCTGTACCCAGAGACCTGATGTGAAACAGAGAACTGTCTCTGAACAGAGCATTCTACAGTTCATCTGTGCTTCAGCTCCTGCATTTTGTGTCCCTGGCTATAAAACTACAGACACATCCACTTTCTGTCTTTCATTTCTTACTTTCCCTAACACTACCTACCAATCGAGATCCTGCAGAGAGCTTTGGGCAATAATGCACTGATAAATATTCACCTATTCCTTCTGTTTTTCTTCCTCCTGATTGCTGTTCTTCCTGCTAGCCATGTTTGCATGAAAATAAGTCTTTATTGCTTATGTCCCTGGCGTGCTATTGCATTTAGAAGCTACCAAGATTATAAAAAATGCAGGTGATGAATAAGCCCCTGGAACAGATGTCCTTAGTAATTAAAAATGGGGGGGATTTTCATCTGCTCACTCCAGTGCAATGGCCAGTACTGGTGCTACTCAGAACCCTTCCTGGGAGCTGCTCAGAGACCATGTGCCTCCTAAGGCTGGAGCTCCTCACAGAAGGAGAAAACCCTGGCTTTAAGGCTTTAAACTGGCAGGGATGGATCCTCTCACTTCAGATCCCTCTGCCTCACGTCAGCTCCTCAGGAGCTCGGGAGCCATTTCCGAGGAAGCAGCTTCAGCAGAGCGAGTGCTGCACATGAAACTCTTCTTTCCCGAAGCACAATGACCTGGTCCAGCTCCAGCTCCTCCATTTTGCCTCCTTCGCTCTGCTCACCACCAGCCTCCTCCTCCATCCCTCTATCCTCATGGCAGCTCCCGTACATCTGCTTTTCACGTTGGTTTATTGCACCTTTGTTTGCCAAGCGTCAGGCTCAGAAGGTCTCGGCTCTGAAATCCTAATGCTGAAAATCAAAAGGCTTGTGCCCTTAAAACCCACACGTGGGCTGTAAATTGTTCAGCAAGTCGTGTGTCTGTCTGCAGATGAACACCGTGCCCAGGACAAGCAGGAGAGCGTGACTGACGGAGCCCCAGGCAGAGCAGGAGTGAGATTAATGACACTCTCCTCGTCTCCCTTCTCCGCTAGCGATGAGCATATTGGAAATGCCTTGATCAATACAGATTACGGGGATCAAGTCGTCATCTCCTTTCAGATCTGGTCTGTAACGTGTTTCCTCTACTCTTGTTAAGCCTTTAAACGCCTGCCTTTTTCCTTCTGCTTTAATTATTTACCTCGCTAACGGCGTTAGCACCCAAGTACGGTTTGGAGGGCGTTTGTGTTGCAAGACACAAAGTAAACCAGCAGAGATTTGGAATCCTCCTTCTTCACTTGGACGTAGCTGGGCAAGTTGTACAGTCTAAAAGATAAAGACTTTGATCTTCTCTGCACAGACCCTGCTCTTCTGTTGCTCATTATTGGCGGTCTTGGTGGAAAGGGAATTGGCCTGTGAAACTTTTGTCCCACTTCTCCACTTGAGGCCTTTTATATGCTCTACTTTGGAGACAAATCAGAGGCAGGCATTTGGTACAGGACTTATTAGCACTAATTGCCTCCCAGGGTAAAATCAAACATCCAGATCACTAAAATGTCCTGCTCTGTTTTCATAATAGCCATTTAATTCAATGGGCAGAAGAGCAGGGAACTTTCCCAGGGAAAGGTAATACATGTAAATTGAAAATGTAATGGGATATTGGGACACATTATACCCAGCAGGTCTGCCAGATGTGATTAAACTCACTAACTTCACAAAAGGATAATAGTGTTCATTGTAGATCAGCAAAATAAAATCCTCAATTGTTCTTATGTAACACTAAACTGGCCTCTATACGATGGCACCGTCCAAAGCAAAATTAACTTTGCCTGTCTCTTGGTCCTAACCTGGGAGGATCCATTGGTTCATTGGCTCATGGTTTCCAATGATCTACCCCGATCGAAAACCTGAATTTCGTTTGCTTTTGTTCCATTCCTGGTATCTGATAACCACCCAGTGAAATTAGTTACGCTGGCTCTACCCACTCAGAAAACATCTGGGCGAGTGCTAGATTTGAGTTATGCTGGTCCTGGACCATCCTATTGCTAGAAAAGGCTAAAAAAAAGCGCTGAAGAGAGAAGGTCATTTGGTTTGTTTCTCCCTATCGGCTCCTCCCGAGAGGCAGCGCGAGGTCCCCGAATAACACAGTTTGCTATCTTGCCCCAGTCAGCAATTCAGTGGCAACGCCAACTGAGGTACCAGAGCGAAAGTGGAACACATCTACTGGTTAAAATGGGGCCCATACGGTAACATCAAAGCTCCTTTCTCCTCAAGGATGTCCATCGGGACCTCATCTTAGAGGTCCCTGCAAGAAGCTGCCTTGGGAAGCAAATCACAGAGGCAGGAGACAGAGCAGGGATGGAGCCAGGCACACGGCAGACTCGTGTTGCAAAGGAAGTGCCCTCAGAGATGACCAAGGCAGGTCTGGCGCAGCAGAAAAGCTGCGGCCCGGGGTAGGAAACACCAACCAACATCGCAACTGGGCAACCAGAGCAGGAAGTGAGCAGTGGGGTGAGCAGAGAGCAGGAAGGAGCAGCCAGGAATCCAGGCTGAGCAGAGGCAAAACGGCCGGCAGGAGAGCGCTGGGAGAAGTCTGCCAAAGGAGGTGTTCAAACCCCAGCAGAATCCCCGTATCCACGCGATCACAGAGCTGTCAGACAGCGTAGTGCCTCCTTGGGAGAGACACTCATAGCACCCGAGGGAGTGGGAAGGAACTGATTAGCTTCTCCTTCCACCTCCCCCTACTCCCTATTAGCTCCAGCTCAGTATTATTAAATTTTATCCTGTGGCCACGTGAATTCAGTGCTGCTGGATCCAGTCCTGCTGCTGAAACCAATGTTTCCCACTTGGCTGCTTTTAAGCCTTTCACTGAGCACAACACACAAATAATAAAACCAGGAACACCACTAGAAGAATCTTGGTGCCCCTGTGGGCCAATTTCCTCCTGGTTTGTTTCTCTTGCACAGTCTGGTTCGGGCAATCAAACAATCTGGGGCTTGCTAATGACCCAGCCTCATCTCTCCTACCAATGCCGTGGGCATAAAGTATCATCTTCTCCTCAATCAGACTAAATCTCCCTGGTTTCTTGGCTTTAGCCTCTATCTTCCAGGCTGGATTTAAAGGCAGTGGCAGGGGCAGCAGTTTGAGATTCTTAACACTTCATTTCTGTATCATCGTGTCTTTGGCCCTGGGTATTCACCCCAGGCAAGGAGCACAGAGATGCAGACCCTCAGGAAAGGTATCAGACTGCTTCTCCTGTTAATACATTGGATGAAAAAGCCCTAAGTGCATTTCAAGGTGCAGTGAAAACCCACAGCAGAGCGGGACGTTAGATCCAGACCTCCCAATTCACACAGTAATTACCAGCAGTATCCAAAGGCAGCAAGATTCTGTCAACTTTTGTAGCTAATGCCTCATTCTGGCTTCTTTACATAAACCAGACAGATTTGGACAAAGATCAAAGGACATTGAGGTGTCCTCAACATAACCTGTGGTGATTTTAACAGTAAAACACACACATTTCTTTAAATAAGCATAGGACCACCTTAGTATCATGAATTAGGTAACAGTATAATGAATGATGCAGCAGCAGAATGCATTAGGTGATAGTTTAATGCATTAGGTTAGTGATGGAGCAGGCGTACGAAGACTTAGGTGATGTAAAATCATCTAACCAATCAGATACCATTTCTTTGTTATTTGTACCATATATAAAGTGCTGCAGTTTGAGCTCACGGGGGCTGGATTTGTGATTTATCACCCAGCACTACAGCAAATACCTCGACTCTGTGTGTCGATTGGCTTTGCACACCAGGGAAAGGACCTTTTTTGGGGGGACTACTCTTGTTCCATCAAAAAAAAACAACTAATAAATATCAACTGACACCATTTTTAGAACTAATGCCCAGCCCATGTTTGAAAGCATCATGGTCAGGACTTGGGCTTCACAGGCCAAGCTTCCTAGTCCAGTGGAAGCAGAGGGATTTTTTGGGAAGCCTTTTATTTGTTGCTCACTGAAGGATGAGAGCAGCAGGCAACCAGGGAGACGTGTAGGTGTGTTCAGTGCCCTGAAGCTATTGCTTTGTTACTCCAGGCAGAAAAAAACTTCTCCAGAGAAGGGAGTAGTGACTAGAGGTTGAAGTTCACTTTCAGACTATGTTGGTTTGTCACTTTTTTTCCAAAGGGAGGCTGCTGGGGAGAGTTAATATCCTTTCTTAGACCAACAATCCTATTTGCAGCCCTTCCTTGGACAACAGGGCTGAGGCTGTGCTACTGGAAAGCAGCCTCACGCAAACCAGACGAGTGGCCTCTCCCCTCTGCCTTCTTTCTAATGGAGCTTCAAGAGCAAAACTGCCTGAACACTGAAGAAAAGAGGAAACAAGATAAACTGTATAATCCCACTTCAAAGGCTCTTTTAGCTGAGCTGCACTGGCTGGGACCAGCAGCCTGAGCAGATGCATTTTAGGTGTCTGGAGGGTGCTCTGCACCCTGTCCGGGTGCCGTGGGGCACGGAGGGGGCAGAGCTGCAGCGGCTCCCCCCTTCCAAAGGCTTTTTTGCAAGGTGGCCATGCTCACCAAATTCGTTCCTTGACTGCATGTTAATGACACAATCTCCAGTCCCCTGCTGAAAGCAGGATCCTTTCTCTGGCCAGTAACCTGCTAGTGATGTGGGTCTAACCAAAAACTCCTGTGTAACACCATAGCTGGGAAGCTTCCTAGATGATGCCACTGTCACACTCCCTGGGAAGGTGTGGGACAGGGCAGGACAGGGACACGGGCCTGGAGATGACTTGTCTCTACCACTGGCTTTAGTTTTGTTTCCCCAGTTCTCAGTTTATCTATAAACTGGGAATAGGGTTACATTTCCTTCTGGGAAATACAGGAGGAGAAAGCCAGGAGATCTCTAGATAGATCTCTAGATCTTTCTATCTCAAATGGCACTGTTTGAGCAACTCAACCGAGCTCTAGATTTTCACTGGCTGTGGTGTCAGCGTGGACACCAGATATGGCTCTTGACTCTTACATGTGATAACATACATTTGGGTGTCCTCTCTGCGGGCTGAACCCATCTGTTCTGCCCCCACAAGCTTCTAAAAGGAAATAAAAAAGCAGATGCGTGAAATTTCAACTCTTCTCATCCAGATTTGGAGATGGGGATCATCTCCACAAACATCAGACACACACACACCCAGAAGAGTGCATTTCATCTCCTTCTAAAATGACACCTACATGCAGCCAGATGGATTGTGTCCTGTCATCCACTGCCTGCATTCAGAGACCACCAGGGAAGTGGGGACAGCTCGTTCATTTGGAGACATGCTGTGGATATGCTCAGTCCCTGAGAGGAATCCCAGCCCTTGGGAATTCAGAGGGATGGGAAGGACCAAAGCCCCAGTGCAATCACACTTGTCAGCTCAACATTAGCAGTCTTAGCCTTCCACTTGTCTATTTATTCAGCTTTTCCAGCTGCCTTGGGGAAGACAAGTGTTTTTAGAGAGGAACTGGACAAATATATCAATATCAAAAGATCTGGATTGGAAAAATAAAACAAAACAAAACAAAAGAGTCATTTCAGTCAGTTCTCCATAAAGAAGAAGACATTTGGAATGTTAAGAATTAGCCCAATCAGGATCTTTCTAAGCCTTATGCTGGAGATGCTATTAATTGTAATTCGATTGCTCCAGAGCTGGGTAGCAGCCAGTGCTCTAATGGATTTTCAGGACAAAGTAGCTGCTATTTTGTGTAAGCAATTCTGGGGATGGAAATTGTCCTACTGGCACAGTGGTTAACCAGGATGCTGGAAACCTCACCGAATGATTTCACCTTCCAGGGAGTTTGAACATTAAAGAAGCTGTTTAGAAGGCAGAAGCACTGGAAAGAAGGTGGAATTGAGGCAGCTTTGACAGCTCAGCAGTGAAGCAAAGAGAAGGGACAAGAACAGAGGAAGACTGTTTAACCACATGGATTATCAGGGAAGAGAAGCAAATGCCTCTCAGTACACAGAGCAATGTCTGGATAGAGCTCTTCCCGCCCACCAGCTTCCCCTTTCAGGAAAAGAGGTAGCACAACCATCTTCCATGGTCAGCCTGCTCCTGGTGTGTCAGAGAGGACAGGGGAGCACTGGAAGCACTGCCTCTGAACAGCCCTTAGAACTCAGCCAGGGAGTGGTTTGGTGGCATTGCATGGGGGAGGCGACTTCAGCCCCATCTCTGGGTGTCCAAAGATGGGAGAGGTCAAAGAATGCCCTGAAGTTGAACACACTGAGATGGGTCTGCATCAGGGAGGAGCAACCTGAAGCCAAGGGTACGGAGAAAACACTGAGCCTGCTGCACTCCAATAACAACCCAACTGTCCAGTTCTGGGATCCCCAGTTCAAGAGAGACAGGGAAATACTGGAGAGAGACCAGCAGAGGGCAACGAAGATGACTGGGGGACTGAAGCATCTCTCTTACGAGGAAAGGTAGAGAGAGATGGGACTGTTTAGCCTGGAGAAGAGCAGCCTGGGAGGAGATCTGATCAATGTCTATAAAAATCTAAAGGGTGGGTGCAAAGAGAACGGAGCCAGACTCTGTTCAGTGGAGCCCAGTGACAAGATGAGGGGCACTGGGCACCAACTGGAACCCAGGAGGTTCCACCCGAGCAGGAGGAGCAAGTTCTTTGGTGTGAGGGTGTGGGAGCCTGTGCCAGGCTGCCCAGAGAGGCTGTGGAGTCTCCTGCTCTGGAGAGATTCCAAACTCACCTGGGTGCCACCCTGTGTCACATGCTCCAGGAAAACCTGCTTGGGGGGGGTTGGACAAGATGATCTCTAGAGGTCCCTTCCAACTCCAACTCTTTTGTGATTTGGACATGGACAAAGAAAGCCCTTAAAGGGTAACGATGGAACCAAGTGTGTTCCAAGGACAAGCAACATTAAATGGGACCCAGACTGTGGCTCAGCCCAGGAGTCTCTACCCCT
Organism: Megaceryle maxima; assembly: GCA_024605025.1. NCBI lineage: Eukaryota > Metazoa > Chordata > Aves > Coraciiformes > Cerylidae > Megaceryle > Megaceryle maxima. Next base: position 10,058 of record JANHGN010000312.1, read on the forward strand.
GCCTGGGAAACTTTCAGCTGTTTTCAAAACTCCAGAAACAAAGGGAAACAAATGTAAATAACAGCCTGGGGCTAGAGTTTGTAGTGAGATATTTTGTACCCTCAGTGCCAGCCGATGAGAGATGGATGTAGAGATACAGGCAGATCACTAGAAACTTAAAGCATTAGTCCCCAAGTTTTCTCTTCATACAGCCTGTCAGTTTAAAGCTTTTTCACAGTTTCTGCTTGATCTGTGCTTCAGCTACACTCTCCTCGAGCTGCTGGGGTTTTTTTCATTACTTGGGATTATTAAATTCTTCGTGTGAGGAAAATTCCAACTGGAAGTGAGCTGGGACTGGTGGGTATTGAGCTGGGTTATAAACTGTGAGAGGAGGCAAGAGAATCAACGGCTGCGAGTCTCAAATTCTAGGAATGGGAAGGAGGAACCCTGGGCAGCACAGAGCCAGGAGCTCTGGTCATTTCTATCGTCAAGGATTTTCCAGTAGCTCCATGAGTAGAGCAAAGGATTAGGACATGAAAGGCCTAAAGCAAATGGCTGCTCTGTCCTGGGAAGAACAGGGGCTTGAAAGAAACTCCTACAGCAGGTGAAAGAAAACACACTGAGAAGTTATCTCACTGCTCTGAATCACTAGGTGGGTGCTTCTCTAAGCAAAAATCCATCTGAGCCCACTAAATATGAGACTTCAAGGCCACGAGTCTCAAACCTGGCATCACATGCCCCCATACAGCCATCGACTCCGATTCAAAAGCTCCTCCCAGATTTCCTACGGCTGATTTTATTGAAAGAACAAGGTTTTTTTGACCGAGTGTGTAGTCTGGTGTTACTCCCTCCATAGAAGTCCAGAGGAGCTGATTTCTCCCTGCTCTTTCCAGCCCAAGGTAGGCAGGATCAGATCCCACCTGGGAAAGTCCTCTGTAGCTAATCCTTAACCACAGGAGCACACCGAGGTCAGGGATGTCCATCAGGAATGCGAGACTGGAACTGGCAAAGGAGAGGTGCTAATTCTGCAAGGTGCCGTCCCTGGAGCCCCAACAGAGAGGACAGGGCAGGTCCTGCTGATAGGTCACCTAAGTCCATGTGCTGTTGAGAGGGACCACAGCACTGGGCCAGACCTCCTCACCTCTGTTCTTCACAGTTCCTGGGCTTTGATTAGAAACTGTGATAAAGCAGCTGGAAAATCGTTGGCATGTAGGCATCTCCACTGGAGCCAATCTTCTTCAAATCACCCAGACTCTTAAAATCTCATCTGTTTTCACAGGATTAGTCGGAATTTACAGCATGAGGAGAAACTGGATTCACCCTGCTAACACTGGGCCTGTGTGTGTGAGATGTGATGGAGATCAGTAACCCCCCCGAGTCCAAAAACACCAAACTAACTGAGCAACTCCCCTCTACAAAGGACACTCCCATGTTCGGTACCAGTGGCTTTCCACCCTCAGCGTGACGGAGAGATGCCTGGACTAAACAAGGTGTCCATATCCCTGTCACTAGGATACCAGTAGAATGGGCACAGGAGGCTCCCACAGGCTCTGAAGTGACCAGGGATAGAAGAGGTAAATATTTCTATGTCACCAGATGGAGATACAAATACCAAATGAAGCCCACAAAAATAGGACTACATATTTCATGGGAACACTTGCGATCCTTCTGACTTCCATTGTTTTTAATTAGATTCTCTCTGCTAATTAGCCTTTCCTGTAGGAGTTGGAGAATGACCCCGCTGAAGGTTGAACTCCACGTCAGGAGAAGCACTGCATCGACACAGACCGGACAAGAGGCAAGAATCTGGCCTTGTCCTCACCTGACCTGCTTTGTAAGCAGAGGACATAAACCTGCAGAGCTCTCCTCGGTAGTCTCCACTACCCCGAGGGATTCCAGGTTAGACAGAGAAGGGTTTGTTTATTTTGCCCTGCTGAGAAATCCTCTTTCTTGTTGTATTTTAGAATCAGTTTGCCCCCAGAAGTGCTCTGGCCCAAAGTGAAGCCCAGAAGACACCAGGTGGAGGAACAGGCTGCAAAGCTTAGCGGTGGCTGAGACATCACTTGAGGGAGATCTTCATGGCAACGGCTAAACCAAGAGATGTGAAATTCTCCCTCAACTTTAATGTTTGTAAGCTAAAATTATGTTGCTGAAGAGAGTCTGATTTATGTGTCTAGAAGGGAACATGATTATTATTATTTTCCAGTGCCTTTCAGAAGCACCTGAGATGAAGCAAGGACCAAACAACGATGCTACATCAGGAGAATTAAATTGTCTAAAAATTAGCAGGCTTTGAAATTCTGCTGCTGCAAAGAGATTGGTTTCCTTCTTTAAATCTCCCCAGAGATAATCTGGATAATACATTCTTTAAGGATACAAAGTCATCTAGTTTCATTTCCTGCACATTGTGGGGAAAAATATGTTTTTAAATGGAAAATTATCCATTTTGAATGGAATCTGGATATAAAGGCCAGTTAAGCTCCTTCAGAAATAATCAAACCCATATTATTGTCAACTCCTTTAAAGAGACACATTTCTCCAGTAATTTCTGAGTGATATTCCTTTATCCCTTTCTTGTTGCAAAGTCGTTCTTTCTATTGCTGAAATCCATGAGTTTTGTGAGTTATGATGGTTCTTTGCTGGCTGTTTCAGGAGATAAATGCACAGTCCTGTGCATGCTGCAACATCTTAGTTGAATCATTTCTGCACAGGCAGCACATTTGGTGTTGAGAAATGTCACCCAAACCAAGATCCTACTGATGAAGGTGTCATAGATCATGGCTCGGGCTATTACCCAGGTCCCATTTAGATGGTAGTTCAACCACTCTGTGGAAGGCCAATGGTATCATGGGGAGCATAAAGAAGAGTGTGGCCAACAGGTCAAGGGAGGTTCTCCCCCCCTCTACTCTGCACTAGTGAGGCCACATCTGGAGTACTGGGTCCAGTTCTGGGCTCCCCATTTCAAGAGGGACAGGGAAATACCAGAGGGAGTGTAACAGTGGCTACAAAGATGCTGAAGGGACTGGGACATCTCTG
>JANHGN010000312.1:18679-28994 GCA_024605025.1 Megaceryle maxima
CATCAGCTCCCCTCTCAGGCTTCTCTTCTCCAGGCCAAACAGCCCCAGGTCCCTCAGCCTTTCCTCACCAGAGATGTCCCAGTCCCTTCAGCATCCTCACAGCCTCTGGTGGACTCTGTCCAGTATTTCCCTGTCCCTCTTGAACTGGGGAGCCCAGAACTGGACCCAATACTCCAGCTGTGGTCTCACCAGTGCAGAGTAGAGGGGGAGGAGAACCTCCCTTGACCTGTTGGCCACACTCTTCTTTATGCCACTCAGGACACCATTGTCCCTCCTGGCCACAAGGGCCTTGCACTTGGTCTTATGAGGTGGTCTTGTGAGGTTCAACCTCGTGAGGTTCACCTGGGCCCACCTCTGCAGTCCTGTCTGGCTACACTTTAGCTTTTCCTTACTTGGTAGAGCTAGAGACACCACTAGAGCCAGCAGCAGAATTGATTCCACAGACCAAAGGACCACGTAAGGATGGCTGAGGACTATATGATAGTATTGAAAGGCCAAAGAGCTGGACATTAGCCCAGTAGTGGACGTCTGGCAAGTTCTCCATCCACTCCTTGAGTGAGGACTTGATGCCTGTGGTGGTTGCGTGCTGGTGTCTGACCCAGAAGATGCAGAGTCAAGCTACAGATTAGTGCATGTTTGGGAGGGAAAAACTAAAAAGCTGTAGAGAAAAAGAATTTAAATGCCAGAAACAGTCTGAAAATAGACGTTAAAGAATGTCAAGCTGGGGAAGGTGCTCTTAAGGTAATGAAAGGAGTACAAAATGCAAACTAATAATGAGACACTTTCCCCAGAACTTGCCCTGATGAAGAGCTGCTGAACTGCTGTTGTAGTTTCTCTTCCAGGGATAAACCCAGAATCAGATTTCAGGTTCAGGGCAGATCAAGAGGTAAAGCAGAGAATTCATCAGGGAGGTCACCTCCCCGGGAGGTACATTTTCTGTTTGAGGGCAATGGAAGAGGAATTGAGAACAAAAGGTGAGGCAGATTGCTAAAAATCAGGGATAAAATGATGAATAAGAAAACATTCATAAAATCCATTCTATTCTTGCTATGAGCCAGGCAAGAGGGAAGCCAGTAACCTCAGAGTCACCCTGAATTTAGCACAAGACACTGAATTGTGCTAAAAAATGCATCAGAATTCTTTGCTTTTTCTTTTTTTTTACTGCAGATCCAGAAGCTTTGTGAAAAGCTAAGAGAGACTAATCTGAAGCAAATAGCTAATGGCCAGTAAACGTTGGGGTTTATTCAAACAAAGCCCCTCTGAGATGTGAGAGGCTTGATGCAAATGCACGGGGGGTTCTTCCCTCGTTGGTGCTCACGGGAGCCAGTGGATTTCATAGAATCACAGAATGGTGGGGGTGGGAAGGGACCTCTGGAGATCAACAAGTCCAACCCCCCTGCCAGAGCAGGGTCACCCAGGGCAGCCCACACAGGAACAGAGCCAGGTGGGGTTGGAAAGGCTCCAGAGCAGGAGACTCCACAGCCTCTCTGGGCAGCCTGGGCCAGGCTCTGGCACTCTCACAGGGAAGAAGTTTCTCCTCTTGTTGAGGTGGAACCTTCTATGCTCAAGTTTATAGCCATTGTTCCTTGTCCTGTTGCTGGGCACTGCAGAAAAGAGATTGGCCCCTTCCGTTTGACCCCCACCCTGCAGATATTTATAGACATTCATCAGCTCCCCTCTCAGGCTTCTCCTCTCCAGGCTAAACAGCCCCATTTCCCTCAGTCTTTCTTCACAGGAGAGATGCTCAAGTCCCTTCATCATCCTCATAGGCTCCACTGGACTCTTTCCAGTAGATCCCTGTCTCAAACTGGAGGGCCCAAACCTGGACACAGTATTCTGGGTGTGGTCTTCCCAGGGCAGAGTAGAGGGGGAAGGGATTGGAAATGGACCCAAAACCACACTTGTCTCAGACAAGTGACCTGGCAGGGCTGGGGAAGAGTAGAGAATTGCCCACCAGCCACGAAGAAAGGCAGTGGATTTTGGTGAACTGTGTGTAAAATTCCTCCTCTTCCCATCAGAAAATCTTTCCACCCAAGTCACCAAACGGTGCACGCCCCAGGTGTTCTGAGGAATTAGCAACAACCTCGCGCGGCAGCTTGAACGGAACACTTGGGAATTCGCAGGACACATTCTGGAGGACTCAAGGAAATGTCACTCTTTCTGGAGGCAGCAGTCCATCATCTCCCGCTCAGCTCTGCGGGACGTATGCCCAAAATAAGCCGGTGGGAAGGTTATTGTCTTCACTGGCAAGCTGATAAACGAAGAGGCGAGGCTGTGAAACTCTGCCTGGCTAAAACAGTCTTTAAGGCAGCAGGAAGACAGCGGTGAAATTGTTTCCTGCAAAAGCAGCAACATGAAATAAAATGGGCTTAGCAGCATGTGAATTACCCGGCGATACACGCTGCAGAAACTGGGTTTCCTCTTTCCATTTGAGGAATGGGAATCAAGTTGCCATCCTCTTCCAGCAGAGGGGAATCTGACTAAGCATGGATTAAATGGAAATATGGATGTGCAGCAAGCCAGTCATCACCAGTAACTCCCCTGGGCTGCCCAGGAGATAAGGTAACTATCTCACAGAATCACTGAATTGTTGGAAATGACCTTCAAGATCATCAAGTCCAACTGTCTACTAAGTATTATGACCACTAAACCATGGCCTGAGGTGCCACATCTGGACATTTTTTGAACCCCTCCAGGGCTGGTGACTCCACCCCCTCCCTGAGCAGCCTGTTCCAAGGCCTCGCCACTCTCTCAAGAATTTTTCCTGCTATCCAACCTAAACCTCCCCTGGTGCAACTCGAACCCATTTCCTCCCGTCCTATCACCAGCTACCTGGGAGAAGAAACAAACACCCACCTCACTCCAACCTCTCTCTCTTGCTCCCAGGAGATAAACTCACTGCCTACAACTCACATCCGCTCCGCTGCGTACGTACCACCCACCTTTTCTCTCAGAGATGAACTAACTGATACATCTCTAATTAAACTCGGAGCCATCATCCGCAACTTGTATTTAGCTTTCAAAACTGAAGCTTCTATTCCAGATTTGAATAATGGCAAGTGTGCCTGAAAGCTTTTCTGCTCTTGCCAACTACATTTGATCTAATAAAAGATAACACCTTTACCTAAAAGGCTGCTCTGACTGCAGAAAGTAAACCCTTTATAAAAAGCATTACGGTTGTCCCTGTGGTTCTGGTTAGCATCCTTGTACCTAATAAAATTCACATGGCAACTGGACAGTAGCTGTGTGGCCACTGAAGACACAAGCAGGGGGACCAATGTTTCATGCTCTGAGGTCTAAGGAGGTAACAGGCTTTGCTCCTCCAGGGGATTTGATCAAAGTGACCAGGCCTGAAGGAGGACCTCGGATCAAAGCTCAGCTCAGGTTAGGCAAAGTTAATCTGCTCTTGGCCATGCACATCCTTTAAGGTCCTGCCGCTTCCCGCTGTCCAGCGATGCACCAGATTCTGCCATATTTGGCTCAGTAAAACCTGGAGACAGAGACCTGAAAGCTGGTCGGAGCCACTTGGTTTTCTGGTGAAGGGAGGCTGCTCCACAGCCAAGAACCCCCCAAAGACCAGAAGTCCTCTTGCCCCGATGACGTTATCGTTAGGCCTGCCACACAGCGAACTAGCCCCTACTCACCCGGCCAGCATTCAACCACATCCACCCTTGACACCCTGTCATAATTACACTGATGGATTCCATGCCTGGGCAATGCAACGATGGAATGCATTTTGTAAATTAACTCAATTAATGTGCTTCTGATCAAGGCTGCATGTCACGAGGCTCGCGGCCAAAAGGGCTTTCTCTGCCATCACTTCAAGAGGAATGGCAGGAAGGATGGTCCTTGCACCAACCACCGCTGGACTGTCTCACGAGGCTTGTTCTCCAGAGCTCCCAGTGCCACGTGGAGCACCAGAGCTCTTGCATTTTCTCTGCAAGGCTAACACACACTGTAATTGCTCTCCCAGTGAAGTTATTTTCCTTTCAATTACACTCCACAAAGTTTTTCCTGTTAGTCTTCCTTGTCTCGCTTCAATCAGCGACTCCCCTACCCCTCGGTACTCAGTAGATCACCCCGGGAAGGTAAGGGATGCCCTGTGAAATGTAATGAGACTGTTATTCCCCCGCACTCCAGAGCAGGACTATCAGTTTCATTCAGACTCTATTAGCCACTTACAATTGCTCTCTGAAGATTTTCTGTAATGAATTCACCCACCTATTGAGAAGATTCTGCAGAACTCCATTCACCTCCACGCACCTTTCTGCCAGCCTACCAACTCCTGTCCCTGCCCTTTCCACACTGCCTCATTCATTCCTGCAGGAGGGCAACTGGGAACCCTGCGACCCAACTCCCATTAAGCACACGGACTAACGGATCCTCAGCCTTGCGCCAGTGCTCAGCTCACTAAGGAAGACTGCAGAGGCCAGCATCTCATCTGCTGATACCCCACCCACTCAGCACCCTGAGTTTACAGGCAGTCTCTGGGAGAGCAGAGCTCCCAGCACGGCACTGGTGGACGGTGACTCCTCTCCAGAAACCACCTGAGCAGTGCCGGGGCAGGCACGAGCTGGAGCATGGAAGAGGAGTTTGCTCTCCGAGGTTAATCATTCCTTGTTCTCTCTGCTGGGTGGTGTGTGGGGGCTGCTCCTCTGATTCAGCTCATCAGGAACTACAACAGGGCCACTGCTCGCTCCAGCTGGCTCCCCAGAGCCGGCAGCAGATAGAAATAACTAACAGCCATTTATCACAGCAAGCCACCTTCAAACCAGTGAGCTGAAGAAAAGCTCTCCCCTACCAATATCCCTGCCTCAAGCCTTCCGGGCTCTGCTGATTGTATTAATTTCCGTTCGAAATACAGCAACGTCACCTGACATCTCTTAGGGCAAACAGTGGGAAACAATTTGAAGTTTCGCTCCTAATGAGAAGCAAATTGCTGTCTCCGGCCTGCGTTCTGGACTAATGATACAATCACATCAGGCACAACTCAGAACTCGGGGGAGGAAGAGCCAGCCAGCTGGAGAAAGAGCCGCTGCGAAGCCAAGCGTGGTGAACTGTACATCAGTGCACCCATTACGGGGTGAAACTGGAGCTACTGAGTGTAAATCACAATGTCAGCTTTTCCTGACAGATGAAGGAGGTAATTATCCCTTCACCGAACTGATACAATTTATTCAGCGTGGGTTTACCTCCCTTTTTTTTCAATTGAAAACTAATTTGTTTCAATGGATTTGATTACAGGCATAAAGATTAGGGCAGAGCTGTGGAGAAGCTCCAGGTGAACACTTCCTTCCATGCGAGAAGAGGATCTTTGGTCCCATAATGCCAGGCCCTCCACTGCTCCAAGGCCCAGCAACGTTTGACAGGCTTCCCAGGAATCGAATCCTAACCCTTTATGATCCTTTACTAACGAGCACTGGTTCGTGCCAGCCCTCAGCTCCTGGTGCTTTTGCCAGACGAGCGGGTAGCCCCGTTTCCTTCCATCGGAGGGGGAAATTCAGGCACACAGCTGGGGAAAGACTTGGCTGTGGCCATTCAGCATCAGGGATGGACCAGAAACAGCAGGCAGGTCTCTGGAATGTAACTACTGGAAACTGCTTTCCCGTTAGTACCATTTCTGGTCCGTTGTATGGTGCCACGTGGAAGGGAGAAGGTCATTCCAGGCGCCTGCAGCCTTACATATCAAAGCATGAGATTTGATTGTCTTTAGCTCAGCTACCAATTCTTACCATGAGAAAATCCAAGGGCTGTATTTAACACACTCCTCCTGCTGAAACTTGTCACGGCTTCTTCCTTTTTGCTGCATTCTCTGTTCTTTTGCTCAGCATTGCTCAACAAAATATTCTTTGGATTTGGTCTCTTTGTTTCCAGGCTGGATGGGGCTCTGAGCACCCTGCTCTAGTGGGAGGTGTCCCTGCCCATGGCAGGGGGGTTGGGACTGGATGTCTTTAAGGTCCCTTCCAACCCAAACCAGTCTGTGATTCTCTGCCTGCCCTCACCCTGCTCCTGTCCAGGCAGCAGCTGCATCTTCACCCCAAGGGTTCACCTTCTGGATCCTACTGCCCCAGGCCAACAGGTGAGCAGGGATCAGCAGCAAGCTGCGGCCGTGAGCACGCAGCCTGGGGGGTCTTAGGGTTCCAGGAAGCTGAACTCCACTCTGAAATAAATGTACCCTGTGAGAAATGGTGTCCTTGGAGCACGAGGCTGCCTGGTTCAGCAACAAAAAGCAGTTTCTTTAATGTATTCCAAGGAAAATTCAGAATAAACCTGAACTTTAGGAATATTCCAAGCAAACGTTTCATGAGAAATCTTGCATATTTGGGGGCTTGAAAGAGTAGAAGCTGCTCTCTGTGAGGTCAGGATCATCCTTATTTTACACAGCCATGCCCCCACAAAGCAGCAGACCTGTTTCCTGGGCAGACGAGGTCTCAGGAGGGAAAGGCATCTTGAGCCCATCTAGTTCCTCTTGATGAAGACAAGCATTTTATGATTGTTTCCAGATGTTTCCTGCTCTATCACAACTGCCAGTGATGAAGCTCTGAGCAGCCCCCAAGGGAAAACAACACATTCCCTGCATTGACTGGTAGGGTACCTCCCAAGGAAGGAAGGAAGGAAGGAGCTGCTCTCTCAGACTGCCGGTGGTCGGGTCGCAGATACGAGCGCATCCCCTCCTAGAACTAAAAGCCCTGATCTCAGAGCCTGCAGACACTGTGGAAATGAAAAAGAACTCCCTTAAAATTAGACCACTGGCTGTTCTGAGATACCAGGAATGCTTCCTCTCCAAGAGCTCTCTGTTTTCTTATTTATTTCTCTTCAGCCACAGCCGCTGAGGAAACCACTAAACCAACCAGAGCTGAACAACCAATTAAAAATGGCTGCTCCAGGCCACAAGCAGCTTTTCAATTATTTGTTTGTTTACAGCCCTCCCCTCAACCCTCTGGTATTGCTTTATAATGTCTAATTTGTTGAAAACAACCTTCCAATCTTCAAATTCTTAACAGCAAGTCAGTTGGAAAAGCAGAACTTCCCACAGCAGCTGGTGCATCTGCAGCTCCTCTGAGCCCTGTGCTGGTGGAGAGGATCTGAGGACTCTCCTGGAAAGCTGAAAGACCTGGGGTGCAGGTGGGGGTCATTCCTTGAGGGAAATTTTCTGTTTAATGCTGTTGTTGCAACCAATATCCCTGCTGCGTCTTCTGGGTAAACTGGGACCATTCCCAAAGGTTGTCTGCCATAGGATCACAGTTGCCATACAGCCCGTGGCAGTGACCCACCTGAAGGATGATGCCCTCAGCACACAGACTGTGGCTGACGCTGACTCTGCCACAAGGAGAAGGTTTCTCAATTTCCATATGTGGCCCAAGCCAACAGTATTTGCTTTCAGTCTTATCAATAAGGCCAAGAAGTTAAGGATCCACCTTTTGGTGGTGGATATTGGACAAACTTCCAGCAGCTGCACTCCCAAGAAAAATTTCAGAGCTTCCCCAAGCCAAAGTTTTGGAGAAGATGTGGCTTTTGAGCCACTCCAGAAATGCCAGGCAGCCCCCAGCAAAGTGTGTGGGTATCAGAGCAGCAATGAGCTATCCCTAATTATGGCAGTTCCTCAAAAATCCCACCAGATAACCAGAGCCAGGACCCAACAAGAGGTCAGAGCCTGTCAACCACCACACACCAAAGCAAATACCCGTGGGTCTGAGCAGTAACCAAAGGCTGGGAATGGACCCAACTTTCAACCAAAGATACCAGTGGGGGAGCTGGTGCATGAAGCACAGGGAGAGACAAAGCAAGCAGAGGTGGCTCAGATGAGGGAAGAGCAGAAATAAGTTGCTGCGTGTTGTGATCTTGCAGTTGTGGCTTTATAGACATGGAAGGTCCAGCAGAGCCAAGGGACAGCTGCAAAGCCAGGGCCTGCCCAGTACCAGGGCCCAGTATGCCCAGTCATTCAGGGAATCAGGAGGCAGGAGCTGTCGATGTCTGCGGTACAGTCTAAATTGCTATCAGCTTCAGTGGTACCCCATGGAGGGCTCACTGGCAGCAAAGTGGGGCTGTGCATTCTGGGTACTATGATCAATTGGCCAATACTTCCAGTTTTAAATCATTTATTCTATTAAGCTCATTTAGAGCCAACGTTTTCATGAACCAGTGGCTGGCAGGGAAGCTCTTCTCTGAGCAACACCAGGGCTCCAAACTCAGCTCTGTGAGACTTCGCCTGCCACCAAAACCACAAGTGCCATTTTTTCCTTCTTTCCCTTGACTCTTGCTCTGTGTTTTCAAATAAAAAGTCTGAACTGCTGCTCTCGAAGGGAACAGGAGCTGACAGACTCAAGCTCCTTTTCATAACATCTCAAGATTCTTCTGATTTGGAGAGTAACAAGTTAATTATTGCCAGGGACTTTGGCAGGAATGGCCAGTGCAGGTTTCAGGAGCTTTTGTGATTCCATTAATGGCTTTTTTTTTTATGGGACATTAACTAATTTGGAACATAATACAAGAAAAATTTTTAAAAAAGGGGGGAAAAAAAAAGGCAGCAGCAGCATTACAACTTCTGCATCATAAGCTGATTTGATCATTATTTCTTTTTAAAGTTACAGCCCAAGCACTTTGGAAATTACCAGTGAAATACCATTTCTCACTTCTATTTTGAGATTCTCTGCTGACGTAACCCCCCTGACTTCAGAGCATTTTAGACCAGCAGTGAGTTTGGCCGTTCAATGAACAGAATTAAAAACCCCAAGCCCTCATACAGATGTTTTACTCTACTACCTGACCCCTGGGGTCGGGTCCTTGCACACAGCAAACCTCTGGTTCTCAAAACCCTCAGTGAGAATGGTTTCCCAGAATTAATTTCTGAAATGCCCTCTCAGATGTCACCATAAGCAAGCTGTAGGAAATGGTGTAGAACAAAGCAAGGCAGAGGGGTGAAAACAGGATTATGGTTACACCTAAACCAGTTTTCAAAGACTAACCATGGAAAAGAAAGGATTCTCTGACTGTGTTTCCACGTGGGTCTGTGCTGGGCACCGTAGTTAGGACTTGTCACGTAACCAGGGGATGGAGCAGAGGAGAGGTTTGTGAAACTGACTGCAAGTTGAGAAACAAAAGGATAAAGTTCTTCCTACCTCTGAAGCCGCTTGCCAAAGGTGTCGACACAAACCACGCAGGCTCAGGAGTTACTCAAGCAGCCAGAGGCCAGGAAGGCACCTACAGAAAGGTTTTGCAGACACTTCTCCCATTCCCACCACACCTCCCCAGTGCATGGCCGCTTTGGGAAAGAGGATACTGGGCTGGAGTGTCCCTCAGCCTGAAGCAGAAGAGCGTTTCTGGTATTTTCAGGGGAATATCAACACTTTAGAAGGATGGGTTTGAAAAATGGGAGAAATTAATTCAAAAGCTCAGGATGACATTGAGTAAGAAGCTGTCCTAAGTATTACTTATGCTTACACTGGAAGAGCAGCTGCATAAATCTGTGCTGGAGGGAACCTCTCCAGCAGAAGTTGTGCACAGAAGACTCCAAACGGTTTGGCACATCCCTAGGGGAACACGAACGGTGTGATGCTGTTGTACCAAAGGCACCAACCCTCCTGGGAGGCACCAACCTCAGAACAAGGCGAAGAGAAATGTGTCTGTCCTGCTGCTGCATCAGCACCAAACAGCTCTGAGCTCCAATCCTGAGCGTGGTGAGGGGCTCAACCCTCAGGAAAGCTGTGGCCTGGCTGGAGGATGCTGAGGATTCCCTGAATTAGCAGGACCCTACAAACCAACCTACAATGAAAAATGGAATGAGATTCTTTAACAGAATAAAAGAGAAGGGCAGAGCTAACAGCAGCTTGCAGATGGAGAAGGAGCTGCTGCAGGGAGGACAGGACCAAACTGTACCGTGTGGCTGGGGAACAGGACTGAAAGCTGCAGCTGGAAATGCTCAGTTAGATGTCAGGAGAGCATTCAGTAGTATCACCAGTAAGCACTGGAGTAGATTGCCTGGGGAGATGGTCTGAGCCTCCATCATTAGAGCCATAAGCAGGGACTACACAAACACACCATGACTCGGCACAGGAAATTCTGAGCCCAGGAAAGAGGCACACAGCCTCTGCGGGTTCCCTGCAAATCTCTCAACCCCCACAATTTTCCAAAGCCTTGTGCACACCCTTTCTCTAAACGCTCTCCGGGTGCTACAACCTGCCGTGTCCAATGGCATCTTAAAATGGTGTCTCAGAACCTGCCATCTCCATGGGTTGGTGTCTCAGAGCCTGCCATCTCCATGGGTTGGTGTCTCAGAGCCTGCCATCTCCATGGGTTGGTGTCTCAGAACCTGCCA